>VYZV01040543.1:23061-39936 GCA_013401275.1 Pandion haliaetus
AAGTTTGGGGTTTGTGTCCTCTCCTTCAGCTCCTACTCATCTTTCTCAAGTCATTGGTAAATTTCTAGAAACAATATTAGTTATGGGTTTACGGATTTCTTTTGAAGCTCTGAAGTTTAAACAAACCAGTGGTTGGTCACAGCAGTAGTAGAAATCTTAAGTAATTTATCAATGTACAGGGAAAAGGAAGGATTTCAGCTCATAAAACCTGACCCGTTACAACTGCAAGCAGTGTCAAAAAGAGGACATGAATATAAAGGAATGGAACTCCAAAAAACCACCTGTCTCTATGCTGTGCAAGAGCTTGTTGAGAAATACATGCTCCAGACCCGCTTTCTGAAGCCAGATTTCCCCACTTTTCCTCTCTCCACCCACTCTAAAATTAAGAGGTAGGTAGGAGAAGAAGACGCTGTGCTGTTAGTGCTCATACAAGGTCTTAGCTGACACAGAAGTGTGAGCCAGCATTTCTTAACCATCAAAAAAATTCCTTATTTAAATAACAAGTTGTAATAGGAATTTTTTTACATCTCTAAGGAGCAAGGCTGAAGGCCAAATGACATTAGCCGATTGAAAATGCAGTAATTTCTTAGAATTAACTGCCTAACATATTTCACTGATGTTATAAAATTAAGTAAGTATTGTATGAAAATGAAGTGGTTATATCTCTTCAGTTTCTGGGCACTATAAACACAAGTGTGACATCAGTAACTGGCTTCCAGCATTTACCAATTATGAAATCCATTTCATAAACCAGAAGATATAAAAAATTCCTGACTGAATTTAAGTATATGAAAGAAATTCACCAGAGTCCAGAACTCTAAGTGGCAAGATGGTTCTAGTTGCAAAGTGAGATTAATTTTTTTCTTTTTCCTTCGGAATAAATTTCTAATACAAACAGAGTAAAGTAAGTTCTCTAATTAGGAAATATGGTCATATAATTAAGCCGTTGTCATGTTTTCATCAAATTTGACTAATTAAAGGAATTTACTATTTTTTACTAAAAAGGTATATTTGTACCTCCTAAGCCCTGCTAAGCCCTTTGCCAATGGCAAAGCACAATCTACTTGCCACGGTGGGTTTTATTTTCATCATTTAAATCAAAAGGTTTGATATTTTAAGTCTTGAATTCTAAATGAGTTGTCTAAATTTCTCACAGTGTAAATTAAAAAGAAAGTAAGAAGGTAAGCACAAGAAAGTAATCTCGTATATCTTTTGACCTCCTGATTGCGTTCAGATGATAGCTTTCATAAAAATCTTGTTTGTTGGTATGATGATGATGAGGATTTGGCTGATATACTTAAATCTGACCTGCTTTGAGATAACGACCCTGTTAAATCGCTAATATTGATGCTTTAAATATAGGTGCCTTTCATGACTTAAAGTTACTGAAGAAAGAATGGCAGAAAAATACAGTGCACTGTGAAGGTAACGATGAGAAGTATTCACTCTTGCCATTTAGAATATTCACCCGGTTTTGCCTCAGGTTTCTCTTTGTCTCTTGCTTTGAAACTTGTTTTGTAGTTGGAAAGGTCAGTGCCTTGTGGCAGCTGGTATTGCCTAGTCCCAGATCATAACCAGGTACTTAAACCTCCAGTGACAGAGCATTTGGGATCAGGTAGTGCTTGAGATAACCAAAAGCTGTTAGGATCAGTAGATGCAAAATATCAACTTATTTACATGTTACCCTGGAACAGGTTGACCACCTGATAATTTCAGTCTAACATACTTTTAGTTTTAATGTGTTCTCTGCCTCCTTGGGATCTTGCCATGTCGCAGTCTTTGGGTCGATAAGAAGATGGGAGGGTGTGAATAATCCATTTTTAGCATTTTTCTGTTAAGTAATCCAGGTCGAGAAAAGGCAGCTCCTTAATTATTCCTAGTCCTAACCCAAACTGAACAGTTTAGTGCAGCGCGGTGGCATGTCGTTCTGCTGCTGCATTTGATCCCGATTCCTGTGCAGACAGTTTAGAGTGCTGTTCTGCAAGTTGAAAGGGAAGACAGAAATCTGCTGAGCAGACATCTGGAGTTTCCTTTCCTTATTTCTTGTTTGTGAACTGTTACGCTTTTCTTCCAGTTGTTCACGCTAATAATAAAACTTCTCAGTCTTGATAATCCTGCCTGTTACTATCTCTCCACGTTTTAAGATTTTGCGAAGCCAGAGTCACATTCTCTTACTAATCAGTCTCTTTATTGCTAACTTAAATTGCTTAAAGGTTTAGAAAGCTCACTTGAGGTTGTAACAGGGAAGAGCAAGCTCTATTCTGTGCTGTAAAGGTGTGCGATTCATAAGGAATGCTTTTAGCAACCGTTTTGAATACCTGAAAATGGTTTGGGATGTTTTTCAGTTATGTAAGCAAACCATGCATGATTTTAAGCGTGACATAGCGAGTGGAAGTAGGAATTTGTCCTCACTCGTCAGAGTTAATTTGTTCAGTTCCATCTCTAGTCAGTGGAGAAAGGTGGTCACTTGTCTTAGATCTGGGTGAACTGGAGATGCCTCTCTCGGCATATAGGTTGTCTGCAGGGAGAACCAAGGTGATCTGCTCAGGCAGGTTTCCAAGCTCTTAGGCAGATCATGTTTGACAAAGTGAATTCTGTCCTAGACTATTATTGGCAGATGAAATGTCTTCAAAATATGTAGGAGGGAAAAGGCTAGTTTGGGTGGCATTTTGACGCCTTGGGGAATTTGGAATTGAAAAGAGATTGAACATGAGGTCATAAGTATTGAACCTGTTAATTACTGTGTTATTGATTGTTCTTGTTGCTGCTGTCATTGTTACTGTTACAGTATTTGTTCACTCTTAAGTAAAGTGAGAGAGCTCACTACAAAAACACATTGTGGCCAAAATTCAAATACTTTTCCAATTGCAGGAAAGAAAAATATGCTGTACGCCGGCATTTAACAACCTTCCTTTAGGAAAACCCCATTAGTAAGAACGTAACTTTGTTTAGTGTACCCTTACAGTCATTCCATGATAATATGGGAAAGAAGGAAAAGACGTCTACCAGCAGGGCCTCTTACACTAGGACCCTCTAAAATATGATACTGCTGTAGGGGCAAAAAACTGATTAAATTGTAAACAATAGCAGGCAGCAGATAACAGGGGACACAATCACACACAAACGTGAATATCCAGAATTGAACTTCTGAATTCCCAAACAGAAGCCTCCTACTTGATAGCTGCAATCAGTATGAGGTGGTTGTAAATTTTGATAATGTCTGGACTGAACAATAGCAGCACATCCTGAAGCCTCCAATTAATAAAGAGGCAGGAGATAAAAGCACAATTTAGGAGGCTGATCTCATATTGTGTTTCTGTACAGAGGGACTATTTTGATTGGGAAAAAAGGGTGCTGCGGGCTCTGGAGAGAAAAGTGAGTGCTGAAAAATAAGAGCTCCTGAAAAGAACATGTGGTCTTGGACGAAAGAAGGGGGCCGGGAGAGAAGGAGGTAAACACCTTGGCTGGAGGAAGGATCCTGGCAGTGGGGGAAGGTACTGAGGACGAGAGAGGTGCATGGAGATGAATGCCACGGGATGCCCAGGGACCGTGGTAGGCAAGACCTGTTTTCAGCACATGGGGAAAGAAATGGAAAAAAGAGTTTAAGGGCTCTATCTGTGAAAATTCTTTAGATGCCTGAACTATTCTTATGCGAGACACCTAAAACCAAAGTATGTACTCTCAAAACTGCATTTTATCTGTAATATAGTGTAATGAGGGTGCAATGAAGTTCCAGCCTGCCAAAGTGTGTGTTTCCATGCATTTCTGGAAGCACCTTGATTCTCTTGAGAGTCCCCCTCCCTCCTGTGAGGGTCTGAGAATGCCTCTGCTTGTCCTTCATATGTGTATCTCACAGAGGGCAAGACCAGCTAGGCATGCCCAGAAGAAATTGAGATGAGACTGTACAAGACATAGCCAATGGTGGGACATACCTGCTTTTCCTTTTTACTCTTCAGGTCAGTGGTAAGAGCATTGTTCTGGTTTAGCAGACACTTGACTTCAGTTGTGTCCTCAGCTTGATGGATATATAAACTTGGCAGTCTGCTACCAGAAGTGCTGTAAGAGCTCCCCAGTCCAGTCCCTTGGTCTGTTCTGTCCTGCATGGAACAAGCATTCATTGGGTTGAGTGGAGAAAGGAAAGGTGTTCACATGTGGTTCCCCATCCCTTGGGTTAGAATATCCATCCGAGTCCAGACTGGGATTTTTCCACTGTATCAAATTGGTTTTTTTAATATACCTCTTGAAGCATTTTGTTTTCTTGCTTGGCAAAGCAGGGCCCTAGCCATCTGGAGAATCTTCACTGTGGGCAAAGACCAAAGCTTTGGCTACTACAGTCCTGAGAATGACAATGCAGAAGTCTTGCCTGAGATTACTTTATCTCCTTTATCCCTCACAGACACACTGTGCAATAATATTCCATAGAGAGATCTTCCATTTTGGAGTGTAAGTTATGGATGGCATCACTGAGGTCAAAGAATGTCTTCAGCCCTTGAAGCTAGATAGAAGCTATGGTAAACAGCAGTGACTCCATTCTGGAATTCTGATTTTTTTAGATAGCTCTCAGAGACAGAATGGTTATATTCTAATCTTGCAGAGGCTTTTCAGAAGGACAACTACAGTGCCATGTTAAAAAAATAACATTTCTGATCTGCTGAGAGAATCTTCAAGGAGGGAGTGAAAGTATTTTTCGCATTGAAAACCACTAGTTTCAAGAAACAAAAGTAGTTGCATAAATCAACAAAAAGATTCAGTACTTGGGCATTTCAGGTGCTGTTTTTCTAAACAGCAGCTAAGATGGAACTGGGAAGAGATTTTCTAACTGTGACTATTGACTAAACGTAGACCGGAAAGCTGAAGTTCAGACAGATTCGAGATTTGCTTAAACTTCAGAAAGTTTAAGATTGGCACATTGGTCCACTCAGTGTTCAGTAGTTTTGATCACTCTTTTTTTTTGAGTTTAACGTTTAGGTGAAAGAAAGTCAAGGAGGAGCTCTAAACGGGAGGATGGGAAGGCTATGAAACAGCAAAACCACTCCAAAGTAAAGAGCGGTATGAACAATTGAAAGACCCAATGCTCGCTCACTTGTGCAAGCAAGCCAAGTAAAAAGAGGGCTGGATTCCGTACAGAAATTCAGTTCTAGCAAAACCATTATTTGTCATGTCATAAAGTTAGGGCCTGAGAGTTTTTTTCAAATATCATCTAAGGAAAACTCACTTTAATGTCTTGTTTAGGAAGGCTTTTGCTATTAAACTTTCAATGTGAGGTATTGTTGCTGCAAATTCTGTGTCATATTAACTTTTCTATCTGTTGCAAAGTCTATGGAATCTACATACTTTAAAGCAAACAGAACAGGCGTATGTCTCTCAGTACATGTATTTCCTTTTCCTCTTTCCCCTTTCCCCTATCTTTCCATACCTGACATTTCTTCCCATATCTGGCACTGCTGTGCATTCTGGAGTTCATCATTTTTTCTTTGGATCTGTAAACCGAGCTTTCATGAACTTCATTATATCCGTTAATTGCATTCTCACATCCTTGGCTGCATTGTATATTGAATATATTATTTGCATTGCTAAGAGTTTGCACCATTAAATGAGATGCTGTGTGTGCAAAAGCAGTTGCAAATGATGTTATACCAACTGCAATTTTTTAAATGGAAAACTGCGACTACAGTATCACTGAGTTCTGCTACCAAATGTTGTGCCTAGTAGGAGGGAGGAGCTGGGCTCGTAGCCTGGAACATACACTGAGAATTGAATTTTTTTAAAGAGATATGCCTGGTCAGAAGTCATCTCTATTAGGAAAACTCTGTTATTTCTTCCAAATCAAACAAAGACTGGGATGCGTGAGGAAATAAGATTCAGATACAAACTGCTGAACAAAAATAATCCCTCTGTGGTAATCTTTTAAAATGTTTTCTCAATTACTGTGTCAAGTGATTGAAGTGGTTTCTCCAGTAGGGTAAGTGCACAGATATACTGTTCTGCAGATTCATTGAAATCAGTGAAATGCCACATAAAGTATTCTTCCTGAATGGTTGTGAACAGTGAAATAAACAGCCTGTAAAAGGCTTTGTTCATTCTTGCCAAATGACATGCAAGGTACTAGGGGGGTTTTTTTCCTGTTTAAACTGACATTTCCATGAAGCGCAGTTCTTTCCAGTTTCATAAGGTTTTGGAATTACATTCTACCATGCATGCTAATGCCCTTGAAAAATCTTTCTTTTGGCTGCAAAATCTGAAACATTTGCTTAAAATAATATTCTGTCACAACCTAAGAAAAATGGCATGTACACACTTCTCCACCAAAGAAAATAAAAAATAAAAGCGGTTGCTTCCCAGCACAAATTACTTTATTGACAAGCTAAAAATACAAACTTCCTTATCACGCTCATATCAGATGAGGCTAAATCCATTACTTCAGTAAGAAAATGTTAAGTGTGTAAGTACCAGAAGATACAGGCAGTGGAGGTGTTACCATATCACTGGGACTCCCGTGCCATTGCATGTCTCAGCGCTCTGATTCATGGGAAAATGTCAGAGCGCTTCTGTAGATGTGGCTGCCACCCGCCTGAGAATGAATTACTTTGGGGACAAGTTTGCCCTTTTTGCAGGTCTCAGTTTGAAGTCCGTTATGCAGACAGATCACCCCTACGAAGAAAGAAAAAAAAGGTTTTTCTTACATTTAGGTGGAATTTCTTGCATTTCAGTTTGTGTCCCTTGCCCCACTACCCAGCAAGAGGAGCAAGAAGAGTCTGGCTCCATCTCTTCCCCTCCCCTCCGCTGCAGGTTTCTCTACAACTTCACGGGACGCCCCCGCGCCTTCACTTCTCCAGGCTGAGCAGTCCCAGCTCTCTCGGCCCCGGGCACTGGCCCCGGCGCGGGGGATTACCCCAGTGACACCCGGCTCAGCCCCCGCGCTGCCGGCTCCGCGCGCAGCCGGGCCTCCCAGCTGGGATTTTTACTTTTTAATAGTTCCCGGCTCTTTTTGAAGAGGGAAGCAGAGCACAGGGGAGCGGGGAGCACAGTTGGTTGGAGCGTGTGTGCTTTTGGTTTAAACGCATAACGTCATTTGCTTTCAACAACATTAACGTTGAGCACGATCCCTAAGTGCTATATCCCTGCCGTTCAGGGGATCGTACATCTCCTGGAGTGGCAAAGAACGTAATGTAGAAGAAACAAGACTTCAGATTGCGCGAACATCTATATTTAGTCAAGCATTTCAGACTTACATACCCAAAGCTACGAAACACAAGGTTACAGGTCTTTAAAACAGCTGTGTGAGCTCATCTTAAGCTTAAAAACAACGTGTCGATGCTTGCAGCACGTTACGAGATCTCCGTGTGCACTATTGACCTGAGAGGCAGTGACAGGCTGGGGAACCGAAAACTAAAAAACCCAGAAGATTATGGCCTTGCTGTGTAGTATCAATGAATCAAGTTTTGCCCAATTTATTTTTGTTACGCTTTGTCAAATCTTCTAACGCCTCGGTTACTAAATTTCTTTAAACCCTTCGCCAGCTCTTTATTCAAACCAACGCTGTAGTTAAACTGCGCCCAGCCGAGGTCACGGCTTACTCGCAGCAGCGGCGTGAACGGCTCGCCAGCGCTCCCGCGGACATTTGCCCCGCTAACCAGCCCCGGGAAACTCTCCTCCGCTCTCGCGGGAAGGCGGCAAGCCGCAGGGCACCCGGAGCCGGTGCTGGCACCACCTAGAAGGAAAACATCCTGCAAAGTCCCCATCTAGAAGGAAAACACCGCAAAGGCTGACACCCTGCAAAAGATTAGCGAGTGAACCGGGGAGGAATCAACCTGTCGGGGAGCTTTCCTTTCCTTCTTCTCCACGGATAGGAATGTCAAGCAAAAAACAAAGCGAGGCCGAGTTACTTGCGCTCATAAAGTTTCATTTGAAGCACGCTCCTGTGGTTCTATTTTAAAGAAAAACAGTAGCTTCCCATCAGAAAGGGGATGTGCAGCTTCCAGGGCTGGAAATCGGTGCTTCCAGCTGCCAGTCGGGCGGATAGCCCTCTCCTTCAGTATTTTACCCCTGACAGCAGCTGTGACCAGCTTCAGAGGAGTAAATTTTGCAATGGTCATCTATAGGATTATCTGTCATTAAAGAAATGGTCTCTCTAACAGCTAGCAGTGAGGGCTCAGTTTCTGCCCTGATTCTTCCCCAAGTTTTATTTATTTTTTGTTGGTTTTTTTTTTTTTAAGGAGGAACAGAAAAATAGCTGCTAATAAATTTCTTCAGTAAATGTCTGATTCTTTATGTAAACCTACTGCTAGTTCAGAGTTTCTCAAATAGTTATGTTTGGGGAGGAAAATGAAGCTGTTAATTTTTTTTTTTAATCAGTGGTTGTAGTTTCAGCAGCAGGTGACTAAGCATTTTTAGTTTGCTGCGCTAGCCTGGTAAAAGATAACACACATATTAGTGCACCCTTAACGCTGCTATGAGTGGAATAGCCTATATGAAGATCATGTTGGTTATTTCCCTTAGGAGAAAAGGATGATTATAAACCCAGCAATTTCTTTGTTTTAATTCTGTTTGTATAAATGGAAATGTTGTTCTATTGATGTAAATGGAAATAAATGGGAAGTCACTTATTTTCTTAAAATTCCAAGCCTCTTATCAGCAGGTCCAAAAGCTTTTAGGGATTTTTCAGCCTTCTTGTTGTCTGCCATCTTTTTGGATGCTTTCCTCTTGTATAAAGTGGATGGCTTTTAACTGCCTTGAAATCCCCGTAGCCTCATTTCTAACCACCCTCGTGTGTATGTTTTGGCTACCTCATGTTTTGGACGCAGTCTGCGTCCCTGCCTCAGTATCCCCTTCTAATGGTCCCCCTGCCATTACTGCTCTGCACGTCTCCTCTTTGCTGTCACATAAGCCCTGTGTCCCCTCTGTTCTTTTCCAGGCTCCACTCCTTTCTCAGTTCCTGTGCCTTTCTCTGGGTCCCCGTAGGTATTTACTTTGTCCTGAATTATTTCTGTCCTTCCTCTGTCCAGCTGCTTTTCCTTCCTACCTGCCTCTCCACCTGTATCATTTTCTCTGTACAGGCGCTCTATTGATAATTCGGAGAACTGATTTTTCAATAGTGGCATTTACAGGCAACATACTTACTTGGGATGTGTTACATGGTTTTCTTTCAGAATATTATGACATTTGTTAGTACTTCCTAAAATATGGATTCCAAAAAGTAAATTATTAAAATCAGTATTCAGGTTGTCATGACTAAAGGGGACATGCAAAAAATTTGGAAGCTAGATTTAAGAAGACAGACGCCTGGCGTGGTGAATGCAAAGTCCCACTGAAGGTGTCCCATCACACCACTATGTCCCCGTCCACCTCGCTTCT
Organism: Pandion haliaetus; assembly: GCA_013401275.1. Lineage (NCBI taxonomy): Eukaryota > Metazoa > Chordata > Aves > Accipitriformes > Pandionidae > Pandion > Pandion haliaetus. The sequence continues at coordinate 32,416 of VYZV01040543.1, forward strand.
GCTGTCACACTGCTCTCATGGTGCATCGTCCCTTTCAAACGCTTCTTTTTAAGACATACTCCAACTTCTACAACACGGTGAAGCAGAAGTTTTAGCTGCTACAAGAGCAGGTGACAAGGAGAGAGGGGAGGATCCAGCAGGTTTATACCATCATTTTCACCAAAATAAGTAAGAATTTGGCTGCTGATGTTTAACACATTGCCAAAAATGCTGACTTTCCCTACGTGACGTCTAGAAACCTTTGTCTGAAGTATTTAATGTCTGTGTTCTGTTTTGGCCAAAATGTTAGTGACATTTCAGTTCAACCTAGTCTCCCTTTCCCTAATATGATTTTTTTTGCACAACATTAAGACATAAGAGACATAGTCAGAAAGTTTAAAATTACCAATGAAGTAAAAATAGTAAGGTAATTTATTAGGTTACTGGTGCCAAATTTCAGATTAGAAGTTGCTTTCTGGAAAAAAGTAGAACCGCTTGAACTTCATAAAATGAAAGGAGAATGTCCCTCTCATGTAAAATTTACTGAAAAGAGTTTTTTTAATTGTACGAGCTTATTAAATATTCATGAATCTTCTTGTGACTTTTGATTCTTTTGCTTTGCCCTCATCATAGTATATTTGGGTGACGCACATAAGTTGTTCTTGTTGGTAAATAGGTAGGCTTCAATTTGTACGGTTTTAGTGAGTCACAGGTTTGGCTCTCTGGATAAAACAAAAAGGAGTAATAAGCAGAGTTTATAATTGGGACAAACAGGTGGTATTGCTAACTAATTTCTAACAACTTTGAGATAGGAAATAATTAAAAAGGAGGCAACTGATTAACATATCAGTCTAGTAGTTAATGTGAGAGCTCAAAAATTGAGAAGAGAGATAATGTCATTCTAAACAAGAAAATTTATGTGGAAAAATGAAAACAAAAACCCCTCACTTTCTCCCCTCCCCCAGTTATTTCTATGAATTAAAAGATACTGTATTGCTGTACTACAGCATTTTCCTTCTGCATGTGCATGCTTAATCTACTTGTATGGAAGTCATGTCTTCTAGAACAGTCATACAAGACTTGGTAACTTCAAGCAATAAAATTTTTAATAATACGAGATGTATTTATTTATCACTCCATTGTTGACATGCACCAAAAAGGAATTATGAGAGCACGTACAAACTGTGCTACATGCATGGAGGTTATTTCTTGCTCCCTCAATATCTTCATTATCTTTTTGCTAGATATCAGGATGGGGACTTGATTTGGGAATTACTAATGTCCTCACACTTTAAATATAATTGAATTTCTAAACAAAAAAGCCTATTGGTTTTAAGTGAAGAAGCAGCATAGTGGCAAAATTAGGTCTTGTGGTTTTTTTGTTTTGATATGTTGTCTCTCTCCTTTCAGGATTCCTGTACCCACACATCTGTCAACAGCATTCCCTATGGTTTCTTCTGATGTGCTCAAGTTGCCTGAGCCTGTTGTGGCCTCTCAGATTTCCCCCAAGTTGCCGTCCGTATGCCAGGAAGGACTGTGCCATAACGGAGGGACTTGTCATCCTCTCGCTCTGCCTACCGGGGCCGCCTCGTTTCAGTGCGACTGCCCGCTACACTTCACCGGTCGGTTCTGCGAAAAAGGTAGTTGTGGTTCCTTCTTTCTCTATTAGTTGTGAAATGCAAGTCTTGGGCTTCTTTGGAGCTGGAAAAGGGGGAGAGGTAATGATCATCATGTTTCTCTGCTTTTCATCCCAGTTACTGTCGGTAACTCAGGAGTAGATTCATTGAGTTATTTAGTATAATACTTATTTGCAGCGTCAGATAGGTGATAGCGGTCAGGCACACTAGTGAGAGTAGCAGGCTTGAGTTAATGAAAAAAAATACCGTATTATTTGTGTGAATTGTTGTGCACAGTGTTAATGCCTGTTATACAATGTAGTATTTCTGGCACAGAAGAAAGTTAACTTATGAAAATACGGAGATTTACTCAAAAGATTATATGTTTTCAATTTCTACAGATGGTGGTTTTTTTGCCCCTGTGCCTGGTCCTTTGTTGAAAAAGGCTTTTTTTACTCTGTAGCTCATTTATACTTCTATTGTACTACTGTTGCTCATGAAGCACAGATTAGTGAAATGAACATCATTTAATCAGAATTTGAATAAAAAAGGAACTATTTGAACAATCTTGGTCTCTTTGTAAAAAGAACCAAGGCTATAAGACAAATTGATCAACATTTCTATTTTGTAATTGTAATTGTTTTGCATTACTGCTTTTCAGAAAGTTTTTTTCTGTGACAGATTTTATAGCTGGCTTCAAAAACTGTTTTAGCTTTTAAGGTACAAGTGGGTTATTAACGGCAGCGGATAATTCTCATAGTATTAAAGGGCATTACTGGTGTACAACAAAAGGACAAAAAAATTGTCTAGATTATGGTTATATAACTGTAACATCCTCCAAGTGAACTTCCCATGGTATGAAATACAAGCAACTAGAGTTAAAAATGCCTTTGCCAGACTGCCGGTGTATCTGAGCTAACTTCGTCGTGTTTTACCGTCTGAAAGTAGGTCGTTACACTCACTGTATGTGAAAGCAATCAATGACTGTAAGCTCAAAAAAAAAAAAAGAAATTGTCATGTGTTGCTTAAATATGAGGGAATATTTCACCTTTCAGCCTTTCCCAAGTTTATACTGAATTAAATCATATATTTTCAAGTTGTTAGTGTTAAAACTCAATTCTCTGAGTATCTTCTATGCATTTGGTATCTGGGCATACTCTTTGCACTTGCTTTCAACACATGGCAGCTGTGCCAGTTGCACCATAAAGTAGCAGAACCAAAAAAGCAGGTTTCCTTCAAATATAACAGATTTAGTTACCATTCAGTGTGTGTTTCAATTAAGTATTTTCAATATTTCAATAAAATGTTTCCTCTACTTGCATACATTTCATGTGCCAGAATTCCCTTCTGTGTTGCAAAGAATGCTGTTGGCATCCTTTGTATCAGCATCATCGGCTGATGGTATTTTGGATGGGAGCAGGTTTTGGCTTTTCCCAAGGGTTTTGCCAGGAGACAGCCATGTCAAATTTAAGCAGGAGTTTGCTAGACATCCTGTGGTAACAGGCCATATCAGCGTATGTGCAGAACCACGCTGTTGGGTGACACCTTGTCTGGACTTCTAGCGGTGTCCAACCGCTGCTGCCTTCTGACCTAGTCTTACCTTCCAGGTGACCTGTTGGTCCCAGGAGTCTTCTACAGTTTGGTGTTTTTAATGAAAACTGACATAATCTATGTCGGAATTGTGTTACCTGGGCTGAGTACTTACCTCCCTGTGCCACAGACTTTGGTGGAAGTACCTTCCGGTCCACTGACTGAAACAGCTATTTTTGAGTTGCTCATTCAAAAACACATCATCCCAAGCTGTTTTCTTCTTTGAAATGGGATGAGTGGACTATCTTCCAAGTACATTTCCAAGGGAATTTCGTGTTTGTCTTACCTGGGTAAATGAAGGGGTCCCCTTCCCTCTCTTTCTGTGACTTTGTTTCAAAAATCATGTGTGAAAATGACTGAATTATGACTACCTGAAGAGTAAATTAAAAGCAGGGGACTATTACAATAGGTTGCAGCTGTAACCAAATCTCTGATGATTAGGCCTGAAGCATCCCACATTAGACACACAGGTAACTAACTATTCCATTCAAGAAAATCAGAATCAAAGCTTTAAAAAAACCCTGAAACAAGTAGCTCCTTTTGAGGATATAACCTTAGCTGTATAACTGTATCACCCTTTTAACGGTTGAATGTCTAGTTTCCGTGAGATATCTTCTCTTTTTTTCTAAAATTGGAAGAGATTCTATTTGCTTTGCTGAAGCTTGCAGGCATGCTTGATTAGGAGGTTTTAACAGCGATCCATTTTTCTGCATAGGATGTCTTTTAAAATAGTTCTGGCACTGGGAGAAGAACATTTCTTTTTCCCTTTGTGTGGAGAAGATGAATTCGGGAGTTGCTCTTTTCACAGAGCTCTGCTTTTACCCTCTAAAACCCCACTATCAATACAGGGAACAGCCGCCTCCTTCGCGCTTAGCGCTTCTGGGTCGGCCGGGGCTGTGGGATGCGACAGCCTCATCGGCAGCTCGCTGGGGCAGCCACAACCCAGGGCGTGTGTGTCACACTGCATCTTTCATAGATCGGGATCAGATTTGATGTATCCTGTATTTAGCGGCTGAAAAGTAACTGAAGCATGATGTGATTTTATTTAATCCTAAAGTTTCAATGAGATTGGTAATTTAGTGTAATGAGACCAGAAATTGCCCAGCTGAACTATCATTATAAACTTTCGATATTCAGGGATCAGTTCTTCAAGAAGCCTGGAGAGAACTCATAATTACAGGAGATACGAGCATCTGTAATCATTTTGTAATTATTTACTATAGACCTTGCAAGGGAGAAAGTAAATTGTCATGTATGCAATCCAGAAACCTTGTTCCCATCAAGGAAATTGTCTCTGGACTCCTTAAAGATAGCTGTGATCTGTTTTAATCGTGCTGTAATGTATACCCGTACATTTCATATTATATACTTATTAATCGTCTTAGTGATTTACCTTGTACCTACTATTAATTAAATTTCAGCAATAAAATGTATCATAGACTCAACTAGCATAGGAGCAGTCAAGATGGCATACCACAGGGTCTTGCCTACAAACCCCGTGTAGGTATCTTGGCTTCATTAGAACGCGTGCGTTTGCTTGTTTCGTGTCTAGGTTAAGATACACCACTTTTAGTCTCTTAGTAACAACTGTAGATTTCTTACAGCATATAAGAGCATCTTCTAGAGTGAAAGCAAGTGAATGCCATTATCTCAGTTATGTGGCTTAACTTGATAGCGTGTTATTATATGCAATATTGCATTTACCTATTTAATTGCTCCTTACCTAGCTCATAAGCTCCAGCAGGTTGTTCTGCCCTTACAAGAAATATGTTCAAGTCATAATTGTCATTATGGATATATTAGGGCCAAGCCAGTTTATTTCAGTTCATAGTGTATTTAATCTAAACAATCAGATACCTCTGAAATCTGAAATGTCTCTAAATGGCAATTTTGAAAAGTGGAAATCTATCTCTATTTTTGTAAGGAAATAGAAAACTGCGGATACAAATCGGTGTATTTGCCAAAGTCAAACTGAAGCTATCAACACAATATATACCAAAGTACACAAAGTGAGGATTTAGTCTAAAGCATGTATGTGAAACCATCTGAGGCCTCAGTTCCCTTTAATACTGCTTTCAGTATTTTCCTTTTTTTTTTTTGCTTTTACTACAAATTACCAAAGTTATCTGGAAATGAGAAGTTGCTACAAGCTTTATTTTGAAACCTCTAACTTTAAATGCAGCATAGAAAATTTGCTGCCAGTGTAAATTTTATCTTTATTACTGAGTAGTGAGTGCTAGGTCATACAATTGAAGGGGAGGATTGTGTAGATAGGGAATACAGTGAAGGGTAGGCGTTGTACTCTGAGCTACTTTTTTTCTTTTTCCTTTCTGGGTAAATAAGCTTTTTTAATATGAAACATATCGTCCTTTCCTCCATGAAACAATTCTTTATTAGCTAAGCTGTTGTATCTGCTTCGTTGTGAAATCCCTACGCACAAGTGGAAAAACTGTAATGCTTCTGCTTTAGCATGAAGGCAGATGGTTGTCTACTACTGTAAAGTTCATAGCGATAGGTTTGCAATATCACTGTCTTGCATGTGCGAAGAAAGTATGTCCCTGACTGTTAATTGTAAGTTTAACATTTTTAAAGTCTCCAAAATTTTTAGTATTCTGTAAAAGTTTTACAAATTCTTCAACAGAAAGAATATTCAAATGTCATGTGTTAAACACAGGAAATCTGTTTAATTTGACATGTTGCCTGTGTATATTCTGTACTTTACTTAAAGGTCAACTCCTTTGACAAAGCTGCAAAACCAGGAGTGAAATGGGAGGCTGTTACAGGCATTTATCTTGCAACAGCCCCACCTGGACACTTTCCTACATTTGTTCCCTGGGACGCACTTGTTGAATTCCTGATTTGTTGAGCAATACTTGATAATATCACCCTGAACATTAGTGGTTTCTTTTATTAGCAGCTTTTCTAGACATTGTTCCTAACTTAAGATTTCTAGCCTGTGTCATTGACTAGTATCGTTCATCTCAGACAAGCTTTTTTTTTTTTCTTGTCTTTATGTATTTGGTTTTGAAACTAAATGCAGTTGGTCCCATTTCTGTGGTTTCAGCCATATTTAGAACAATCTCATGTCTCCAGTAGGTCATAGATCTGTTTAGCTCCTTAATAATATTCATAGTGTGTATGTATGATTTAAAACAAGTCTGTGACAATTTCCATCAGAAAAGAAGGATGAGGAACTGGGAATCGTATGAAGAGGTGTGGGTGACGAAGGACAATTGTGCTGTCATCTCCGCATTCAAGTCTCAGTTTGAGGTACCCAGAAAGAAAAACAGGACACTGTTACCCCATATCCTCTGTTTTTCCAGAGTTCAAGTGTTCTTTCACCCATTTTGTGCTCCCTCAAAATGATTCATAACCTTGTAGGACTCTGTGAACAGAAAAAAAAAAAAGTGTTTAGAGGTATGCATAAACTTCAGGAATTAATTTGATGTCAGAAACGACAGCCTGTGTCTAAACTCACGAGATACCTATTGATTTCCCACAAAATGCATTTATTTGTGTGTGTAAAACTTTTACATAAATTCTCTAGCTTTTGGGCTAGATTTGAAAAAGGTATTATGTTTTCCCTTCAGATTTAGAATGGATTTTTAGAGGATAACTTTAAAAAATTGGAACACAGTGTGCTAGCTAAGAACAAACAAAGATTTAGCCAGAAGTTAAATAACTTTGTAGTTACCATTACAGCAATTTTAAAGTCGTGTGTAGGAAATAGCCAGCCATTCCCATACAGTTTACTTGATACAATAAAACTCAACAGCAGTGCTATTTTGGTGACCAATGCGGAAAGGAATTACCTAAATTAACTTCAACATTCTTCTCTGCACTTTCACTCATGGATGTATGAGTATATCTCTCACGGCATGCTCCTCCAGAAGCTGGTGGCACACAGCTTAGGCAAGTGTACTCTTTGCTGGGTAAAAAACTGACTGGCTGGCTGGCCTAAAGAGTTGTGGTGAATGGAGTTAAAACCAGCTGGTGGCCGGTCACAAGTGGTGTTCCCCAGGGCTCAGCACTGGGGCCGGTCCTCTTTCATATCTTTATCAATGATCTGGACGAGGGGATCAAGTGCACTCTCGGTAAGTTTGCGGATGACACCAAGTTGGGAGGGAGTGTTGATCTGCTCGAGGGTAGGAAGGCTCTGCAGAGGGATCTGGACAGGCTGGATTGTTGGGCCGAGGCCAATTGTATGAGGTTCAACAAGGCCAAGTGCCGGCTCCTGCACTTGGGTCACAACAACCCCATGCAACGCCACAGGCTTGGGGAAGAGTGGCTGGAAATCTGCCCGGCAGAAAAGGACCTGGGGGTGCTGGGTGACTGT
>VYZV01040543.1:40142-56471 GCA_013401275.1 Pandion haliaetus
CCTGAAAGGAGGTGGTAGTGAGGTGGGTGCTGGTCTCTTCTGTCAGGTGGCTGGTGATAGGACGAGAGAAAATGGCCTCCAGTTGTGCCAGGGGAGGTTTAGATTGGATATTAGGAAAAATTTCTTCACCGAAAGTGCTGTCAGGCATTGGAAGAGGCTGCCAAGGGAAGTGGTGGAGTCACCATCCCTGGAGGTGTTTAAAAGACGTGTAGGCGTGGTGCTTAGGGACATGGTTTAGTGGTGGACTTGGCGGTGTTAGGTTAATGGTGGGACTCGATGATCTTAAAGGTCTTTTCCAACCTAAATGATTCTGTGATTCTATGATATAATCCTGAACTTTGGTATGCGACTAGGCAAACCTTGTGAAGTGCAATTTGCTAATGCTTCACGATACCCCGTGTCTGTAAGTACTCACATCAGCTGCACCGTCACCCGGACTTAGCCGATGGTCCCTACTTTTTTCCTTCTTAGTTCACAAATTATGGAGAAGTTTTTGAAAATGTCTAAAATATCTCTGATATGATCTTGACATGTTGTTTTATCAGTTTCTACATACCAGGTTTTTATTTTAATGTGGGTTAATTTGTTGAAGTGGTTTTGAAATCAAAGGAAAACGAGAATTTTGATGGAAGAGCAGCTGGGTTCACAAGGAAGTGGTGAAGCATTTTTTGACTAATCCTTCTTCCGCCCTCCTGAACAGTTTTGTAGAAATTTACCACCGCAAAAGCAAGTGTCAGTGTAACTGAGCTTTAGTACAACTTAATATTACATTTTCATCTAATTTAGAAATTATGTCCCAGATCCATTGGAGCATGTAAGCTCTACATGTATTTAACTGTAAGAGTGTAAGAAATCTGTGTGATCCATGTGCTTAATGTTAAGGATGCGGGTATTCTGCTACATCAGATCCTGTATTAGGATCCATCCATTCTGTTCCTCATTTGGTCATTTATGAAGCTTATCAGCTCAAAACAGCCTATATCTCAAACCCTTCTAGAGGGCTTTATGAAATGGTAAAGGAATGTGGCAGTTTTCTATGATTATTAAGACTAGATTAAAAATGTGATTAAATGAGAGCTTAAGATACACCTTAGTTATGCCTAGAAGGAAGATAATGGGGAAAAAACGAGCTTGTTGAAATGGGGAAAGAGCTCTTCAAAGCTCTAACAGCTGCTGTTCCCATCTGTGTAAAGCTATTTATCATTGCAGCTTCCACCTACCCCCAAACCATGAGCTTCAGAACAGCTATAGGGCCTACTGCTGTAGGGTATACTATAGAGCTATAGCATTCTCTTACTGAACAGAGAGTTGATAGGTATTTCACAAGTCTGTTCTGGGAAAGACCATTATGGAGCCTGTTGGGCGTTAGTTGCTTTGAAAGAGCATGGTGAAAACAGCTAGCAGTGATAGAAAAGTTTTAAACAGTTGTCAGTTTGCTAGTACCTTCTCTGTTTTGCATTCACATCCATTCACATCCAGTCATTAGCCATTTAAAATAATTAACTATTGGTTTTAAGTATTGTTGAAACTTTTTTTTTTCATTTGGATGTTATTAAAGATGAGATAGCTGTAGCATTTTGTTATAAAGGCTTGCATGGATAAGCAATTTTCAAGAAGATATCCTTTTATTTCTGGGAAAAACAATCAATAAAAGCAGTAGAAACCTCTTTGTCTCCTCATGTAGATCAGGCCTGTGAAATTTTGGCATTTCTAGCATTAGACTTCTGAATCACTATTTCTTTAATGTGGGTGAAAGTTTTCTTGTCAGAGTAATCTTTAGGAGAATTGAAATGATTTGATAACAAACAGTATTTTGGACAGGAACAGATAACAGAAAATGAAATAATGGCGAACTTAGAATCTGTGGGAAACAAGCTTTCTTGCCTTCATTTTCTGCTTGAAAATGTCAGTATAAAAACTGATTCTTTCTAAAGCTTGTAACCTCTTCAGTTGCTGCTCTCCCAGCTCCTTTGAGTCATTTTTCATTCACAGATAACCATTGTTGCATAGGTGACAAATACTTGCTTTTTTTCTTCCTTTACTTCTCCATTTATGGCATTTTCTGGAAACAACTTCTTTCAGCAACTCCTGAATTGCTGCCATTTGTTCTGTTGGTGCTAATTTGCTGATAATCAAGTCATCTGCGGAAATGTTACGTGTCTCCCCAGGCAGTATGGCAATGCTTCTTTTCTGAGCTTGACTCATTTGCGTTCTTCCACTGGAAATACCATGTAATAAAGCAGGTGAGGTATTAAATAATGTCTTCGAGCTTTTTTACGTAGCCTGTAAGAAAGAGACATAGACGACTGGGTTTGCTTTTATAGCACAGAATAAACAGTAGTTAGGTAGGCCTTTTACCAATGAAATCACCTGTGTTACCGAGTTAGGATAACGGTATGTTGTGCTACCTTGACATTTTGATTTCAGGAATGCTGCGATTAAAACCAGAGGGGTTTTCAGTCCGGGATGCGACGGCGTGCAGCTGCGGGTCCACTCCCAGACTGCTCGCCGGAGCTTCAGCTAGCGGAGAGTGAGGCAAACATCAGGATTCTCCTGGGACGTCCCTAAGGCGTCCTGCTCAGGGCCGTGCCCGCTGGCAGGTCCTCTCGTGTCGCCTCCCAAAGCGAGTGGTCATCTTGGGAGGACACTGGCTACTTACGTGGTGTGGTTGCAGAGGAAATGGCTTTGCCGTTTCCTGGCCTAAGCATAAAAGTCTTGACTTGAGCGCGAAACCCCACATGATTTCTAATTAAGATTGCCTGGCCATTCCTTTTCACGCATCTTCATGGAACACTGGTGCTTGTGTTTACATAAAATCTCAAATTATTGTTATTTAAAGGGGAGGAAAATTTACAATACAAATGTTAGGAAGTCACTGTTTTGAGGCTCCTCAGACAGCAAAACTCCCTTTGGGGAAAAGCAATTAGCTTCTCTTATACAATATAAAAAGCCAGTTTTTCTTCCCACCACTGTAGTTTCTTTACGTTTTTGTAGTAACAGTTTCTGGTGACAAAATGTGCAAGTAATTATATAGCAAAAACATTTTAGCTACCCAGGAAATTCAGGATTCGAAAGGTGAATTTCCTAGTAGCACAACATACTTAGATAGTCACATTCTACATGGGTGTAGGTCAGTTCTGTGCCGAATGTGTGGGAGGTTCGAAAGCTTGGGAGCATGTAGAGTCCCTCTGTGTTTCAGTGCAATTAGTGAAAATACTGAATACCTTATCAAACAGAGCAAAGAGCTGAGGCATTGCCCAAACAGAAATTTAGATTACTGTCAGATTTCTACTTCCTGTTAGATTCATATTTAAAACAGGGAATTGCATAACTGAAAATAATTTTCCTACATGAATTGTATTGCCCTGTATCAAGAATTTTCCTTAATGAATTATTTAGCCCCATAAAAGACAAAATAAAACCACTGTATTATAAATAAATAATAAAAAAATCTTGCATATTGAATGCAATGGAAAATATGCAAATATGGGAAATAAAACCACGAAACTAAAGGCAAGCATCCTATTAGCCTCTACCAATCATAATGGAAAACTATAGATTCATGTGACTTCCAAAAATGTTTTCCAACACATGGCATTATTCTTGATACTGTCTTTTGGAAATAATCATAGCTGTAGCGACTGTTTCTTTTTACTTACATGAACAATCTGCTTCAGCAACTGGGGAACTTCAGCAAAACAAAGAGCATAAATCAACCAAAAATTTATATGAGTAAAATATGTACACTGTGGCAAAATGCAGCATTTAAAGTTTCTTTTAGAGTTTACCAGCAGAAACCTCGTCCCTGTTGGACACCTGTCTCTTCACATACATTTTCTCATATAACAGGGAGTATGCTGCAAAACAAAAAATGTTTATTGCTGCAGGTTTGTCTGAGGTTTAAATTATGGAGTTGTTATTTTAACAGGAAAAACCCCCAAAAGATGGGAGTATTCCAACTAAATATGTGTGTACTTCTAAGTGTCTTTTTAAGAGCATAGTAGAGTCAGTAGGTAACCCTCTCTTTTCCTGGAGATTCTTATATAGGAGTTTTATAGGAACTCCTATTATGTTAATTCTGCTCTTGATATAACAGCATGTTAAATCACTCATAAAAATATTAATGCATAGAAAAGGTGCAAAAAATCAAGGATTTCCATGCATTAAAAAAATCGAGTATGAAGGGACATTTCATTCATTGCTCTTTGAAACCCAGCGGACTGCATAAATCTCTTCCTTTAAAGATGAATCCAGACAGGCTCAAGACAGGAAATGATAAGTTGAAATTCAGTTCTAGGCGATCAGAATCTGTCTCCCATTTTTTGACATTTCTGGAGACCAACCTGGGTGCAGTTGAGAATAAAAGGAAGAACGTCAGCCCAGATTTAAAGCCTGAACAATTCCATGAATAATCCAGATGCTGACGCTTGAGGGTCTGAAATTTATCCTGAGATCCTGAGGAGGGGAAAGATTTAAAAGGAATAACGACAATAAATTTTGCTAAAACAGAACATTGTGATCCAAAATATTGGCTCAAAATGTATTTGATGCAAGGGTCACCCCTGCTTGTTTGTAAAACAACAAAGAGTTAGCTTCATCCGGATTTAGGTACATTCACAAGGCAGTGATGCCTTTGGTCCCTGTCAGAGATGCTTAAAAGTTGATGGAGGGGGGAACAGGATAAAGAAACTACTAATATGTCACTTAACAGCAGGCAGGACAGATTTCTGACGTTGCGTGATAGGACAGCTCAACACTGCAAATATTCCTGGCATACTAATCTAGAAAAGCAAACTCAAATGAGGAGTTATAAAGAAAAGTCTTCATCGGCATTATACTTAATTCAGCTGAAGGTATCTTACAAGAATAAAGAAAAACATCTTGGACACAGCAAATGCTAATAAAAACTCAGAACTATCTGAGGAAGGAAACTGATATTTTATACTTGACATTTGCACAAACTCTTGCAGCTTGTGGTGTTACCATCTCATCTCCGTGCAGAGGTAGTCTTCTACATTGTTGTTGTTAAAATGAGGTTTCAGCAGGGACCTTACCAACCCCTGCATTTGTCTGCATTTTCTGTTACCTCTGAAAATACATCATACACTTTCTGCACTTCCAGAACAGAGATGTTCTTCATTCTTTCTTCTGGCTCCAGCAGTCCTACACTGAAATCGTGCTGAGTTGTTACAGTTACAGAAGCAGTAGACTGATACTATACTATTATATTGCCGCATCTTATTTTTCACATAAGCAACTTGCCAAAAGTATATAGGACTCTATGAGTAGTCGTGAAGCTTACTCGTAATAATCAATAAGGCTTAGTCATTGTGCATGACATTCAGATTTTTCTAAGTTCTGGCAGTATCTTCATTTATCTATGCCATGATTTTTTGCTCCTAACGTGGCTATTTTCATTCTCTGCTTTAAAAGGTGCTCTCCTAACAAAAAGTATCTTCCCCCTTAACATTTGATTCATGAGTCTTTAAGAGAAGATACAATCAGACAATGTTTGCCTACCCAAAAAAAAAAGAAAAGGTGAGGGAGAAAAATGCTGAAGGCATCTATGGAAATGCTGTGAAATGTCATTAAAAGTAGTGTCTTTGCTAATAACAGAAATGCCTTTTACTGAACCTGATCAACACTGTTTCTCCTTTTCTTTCTTAACATTATGTTACAGACCGCGCAATATTGATGTTACGTCCCTCTTTCATTCCTGGCTTTGTTCCCCCAAATAATAATAAACTGGGTATTTGCTATTGTGTGTATCTGTCTAATACACAAAAAGCACGTAGAAAGGTTGTTGTGTATCAGCTACAGTACCGCTCTGTGAGGCAGTCTGAGCCACGTAGCAGTTGCTCAGCTTGCTCACCTAGAACAGCGTTTGCTGGGACTGACCTGCTCATTTCACACCAGTCAGCGGGAGATGCAGCCTGCGGTAAAAGCGTTCACGGTGGTGGTGGCCAAAGGGGGTCGTGGGGGGAAGGTCACGTTGGTAGAACTGTCATCTACCGCATCCCATTGAATAGAGAACGTGGGTGAGAGAAGGCGGCAACGTGAGGTTCTTTACTACTGATGTTTTTACTAAATGCTTAGTGGAAAAAATACTTCGACATAAAATACTCCTTCAGTTTTCTCATTGCTTTGATGTGCTATCTGCACACGCTTAGTGGGCTTTGTGGTTATTTATAAATGATGATGACAATAACATGGAAAATGAGCTAATACTTCCTAAACCAAATCTGAATTCAATTATCTCTTGGTATTATCTCTTGGTAGAAACCTGGGCGCTACTCTAAAACCAGTCATATTTAGTCCAACCAAGTCCAACTTAGACTTTTTTTCTTAAAAGAGCATGAATGTTTCCCTGTTGTCTTCACTGAATAAAGACTGACCTATGAAGTTTCTTCCTTTTGGGCAAGGGCAGGGGAAGGATCTTTAGGAAAGGATCTTTATTTTTGTTGCTTCCATTTATATAGTCTATGCTATAATTCAATTTTTTTATTCTGGCAGAAAATGGAAAACTTTGTAGCAGACTGAAGGTATGGCAGCATAACTATTAAATAACTACTCAGAAGAATAACAATGAAAGCACAAACTGACAAAGGGTTAACCTTCAAATGTCTCCATAATGTTTGTAAATATTGTTTCTTTTGCCTTTAATGTTTTTGGACAACAGCATGCTTAGAATAAAACCAGTAAGTTTTCCAGTCCATGCTTCACTACGTAGTGTTGTGAGGTCCTCATTTACTTCCTCTTCTAATCCTGGGATGTCGGATCATTCAGATCAGCTGCTTTCAAAAGCCAATATAATACCATAAAGAGCATGAGGCTCAAATGGATTAGCAGCCATTGTGGTCTTCCAAATTAAGAGAATGTGGTGAAGGTAAAATGGCAAATTTCATGAAAGTTTGGGGTTGAAGTTTTGTTAACATGTTGGTCACCTAAAGAGACAATGTTAGGAAATGACTGGAGAATTTGAATAAAAAGCTGTATAACTTCCCTGCTATCAGCCAGAGATTATTTCAGGAAGTATATCCAAATACTCATGTTACAATTTGACATTAGTAATTAATGTGCGTCACTCGTCCTACTTTTACGATAAAACCAATGGCCGGTACTTTGTGTGTTTCTGCTCGTTCCGTAAGCCCTTCTCTCAAAATCTGCAGTAGCTTGTTGCTTATTTTCGTTGCTTTTGTGACTGCTGGACCATCACATATGTGATACAGCAGAGAACAGAATCCACCACCCAGCTTAGCTTGGTGCTCTGTACACATCACATCAGATCTACAATAAGAATAAAGGAAAGGGGGAAAGGATTTAGGGAAGAAGAATAATACGTATATTCTGAGATGGCCTGAATCACTCTGGTGAGACCACAGAAATAGTTTTCTTTGGCTATATGCAGGGGATTATAAAGCTGAATTAAAGGTGGCAAAGAAAAAAACCCTCACCAAGGTGGAGCATAGAGAGAGATTAGCTTCCAGAGAGTTGACTTGAAAGAGATATGTTTAGGAGAAAGATGATGTCATGTAGCTCTGCAGAATTAGTTTCCTGGAGCCAACTATTCAGTTGTTTCCTGCTAACAGTAAAAGAGGTACTTGCACAGACAAAGTTCAGTGGAAGGGAAGAAATAACAAAGCCAAACCTACTGAAAGGAAAGTAAAATAGACTGTCGAAAATCAAAGAATGTGACTGTTTCTCAGTCAACACAGAGTGTATTTGAGGAAAGAAAGAACAATCAGATAAGGAAGTGAAAAGAGCATCCCCACCTCCTCCCCCATGTAAACCTACAAGAATTGAGGGGAGCGGAAGCCTATCCCTGGGCATAGCTTAGGGAGGGAGAGTACTTCAGGACACTAGAAGCAGTTCCGTGCATGCTCTGCAAGGAACTGCTTTTTCCATTACCGATGTATTTTTTTCTGTTGTAGTCTGACAAGTTCAGGGCTTGACAGAGAAACTGTTACTATTCAGTAGCACAGAAGACTAAAAATGAAGCTCTCCTGTATTCTTGAATTAGTCTCAGATTTGCTGTGTGACCTTGGACTTCTGTTCCCTCACTGCAATTCTTGGTGCACATTCTTCTGTAGTTTTTGTGGGATCAAGATGATGTGATGCTGGTTGCCAAGTGATAATTCACTCTTCCATCCTTTATCTAGATGTTTTTTATGATTTCCAGGGCTGCCTCAAGGAGGTCCTTCTTTACATCCTTTTCTAACCATGGGATGATGTCTGATAATTCAGATCAGCTGCCTTTGAACGCTAATACAGTATCATAAAGAGCATGAGGCTCAATGAATTAGCAGGTACTGTAATCTGTCAGGTTTCACACATTAATTGAAATGTATCTGGCAGCAATCATGTCCCACAAAGGTAAATTCCAAACCCGTTTTTCTGCCATGGATCAGCAGGTCACCCGCAGAGGCTGTTTTCATAGGCTGAACCAGCTGTCCTTCACTCAGTACAGGACAGTCAGCACTGGCAAACTCATTCTCATGAGAATGCTTCGGAGTAGGAACCTTAGAATGTGGATGCAGGTATTTCTGATCAACACTTTTAAACCCACTGCCCAGTATTTAAGACCAACCACAGATACTCCATCTGTTTTCAAGGATCCTATTCATTATGTTTCCACAGAACACACACCTTTAATTTTGTTTCCCATGTTATCACTGATTTTTTTTCTTCTTCCTTTTCCCAGAAGAAAATGTCTTTCCTCAAGGGAAAGCTTACTTGGATTTGAAAACTTAATACATTAATGTGCAAAAGAAACTTGAGGATTCATTTGCACTGAACAATTTTTAAATAGGCATTTTTCTACATCAGTATTATCAATGTACATCAAGTATCCATAATTCATTCTTGGCAACAAATCCTATCTGTTATTAGTAAAAAATACGCCTGTCAGTCTAGTAATTACATAAAGGCAATTTCCTTCAGTTTTAATGGAATCAGTTGCACACATAATTAAAAAAACTTTATCTTGGTGCACCTTTCCTTGGTGATTGGCTGATACAAGAGAAAACATCCTTCCGAAGCTGGATACTCAGCATATATTCAACATGTTAAGAAAGCTATAGTAGCTCTGATATGTGATTTCTCTTGAGAAAAATCTAAGGTCCGAGTTTATCTGCTTTGGTACAGATTTCAGAATCTTGCAAGCAGAAGAAAATCCAGGCCGCTTGGTACAAGTGTTACTTGCCTTGCTAGAATATACATCTGTTTCGTGATATGATAACTTTTATCATATCACATTGCGGATTACATATCCATTATGGGCCTTTTGAATTGTATTTTGACCAGATGCTGCATGATTGCTCCACTCTATGCATGTCCTTATGATCAGTGACAGATGGTCATGCTCTAACTTCGCCTGAGAAATCACTGGTCTTGAAGCAATGTGTGAGGAAATCATAAATAATGTGATTTTATTAGCATGGGAATTCACACATTTGGGAAAATTACTACCATCTGTGTGCATTAGTGCAGCATCATGCCTTGTAGACCAGATCTGATGCATGCCCTGCCAACTTTAAATAGAAATTGAATTAGTAAGTATTTTTCTGCACAAGATCATGCAGACAGGCCTCTGTATGTCCATCCAATTGCTGTCCGTGGAATGCCAGAGAGAGGTTATTGCCAACATTTTCATATATGGCTGTATGTCAGAGGATTCTGATTATGACAGAAAACAGATAAATACGGTCATTTTATTATATGCCATGTGCTCCATCTACAAGGAGAGGGTTTGTCTGGAAGTTGAGCACCCAACACCAGATCACATTTGCCGTGACTCACCCATCAGGTCTGCAGAACACCATAACAGAAAGCTTCAGCAGATGCACTGTCCTCACACCATAAACGGGAAATCAAAGGCTCCATATGACCAAATATCTTTTAAAGACTTGGACTTAGCTTTAGGTGTGTATATATTTAGGCTTTGATTAGCTCCTGAAATATGGGTGTCAAGCAGGATTCAAAGAGTAGCTTTTTTGAGCTCAAATCCTTTCAGCTCCCCTCCTCAGTATCCTACTCTTCCACAGGTTCTATAAATAACCAACCAGCCTTTTACAGACTTCACAACCCTGCTCACTTGTCTTCACCAGAAAGCCGTAGGACCTGCAGTATAAGGGATACTTCTCCTGTTACTTCTGGAGAGAACCCCGGAGGTTTCCGATACCAGTGATACCTTGGCACCTTTCATCCTAGAGAGTTCATTAAAACTGAAATAGAGCAGTTTGGCATTAAATTTGGTCAAAGATTATTTGGCTGCTATCAACTTCGCTTTTTCTGTCAAACAGCTTTCTCCCACCCTCCTTTAAAGTAAAATTATTGAAGGTTTTGATTAACAAGGGTGAGTTAAGCCTATTAAAGACCCAGTCACATCTAGGACCTTAATTTAACGTTTTTAGCCAATGGAACTGTCTTAAATCAGCGGCAACATGATCCCTCATAGACATCATGTTAAAAGTCACTTGCAGTTTGGCAAGAGAAGAGACTTCTGAGCTGTGATGGCACTTTCCTTGTCTCCTGCCTTTACAAGCGATTTCCATCTAAGTTGCTGAAAATAATAATGGAAATACATTTTAATGCAAAGTCTTAATGCATCAGTACTATTTCCTAATTTTTATCCTTTGTATGCTGTAAGAGCTGGTAAGAGCTCTCACATCTTCAGTGTTCAGTGTCTTCTAGTCTTCTGTCTCCAAAACCTGAAATCATGCAGATATTTGCCAATACTTTCTGCAGATGTCTCAAAGAGGAACGAAAGGCAAAGCTGGCTGAACTCAGTCTGTCAAGATGATTTTCATCTGAATGAAAACTTGCTGTTGAGTAGTCTGTCACTTAGAAGTCACTTAGCCAGCACTCCCTGGTATCACTGGAGTATGTGTGCAATTTGAATATTGATACGACAGCTGCAGGAGGCCGTTTATAATTTCATGAAAGCTGCAGTCAGTAAATCCTCAAGAGGTCGAGGTAATATTTTTTGTTATTTGTGCTCTTCGCACAGAGCAAAAGAATTCTCATGGTGCCTTTTGTAGAGAAAAAAATTCAACTAAATCTTCAACACAAAATAAACAGTGCATTTGTGTCATCAGTGGAATATACGAGTAGGCAATACATTCTGAAGAAGTACCTAATGTGAGGTGATTAAGCTCTTATTTTCTATTGCATACTCCAGAAATTATGAGAAAGTTATCTAATACATAATTGAAGTTATGTGGGTATTTTAGCAGTGATTCATAGAACTTGGTATTGACTTATGTATGTCAGTCCTAGATGAAGTACTGTGTAACGCAGTAATTTCTACTACATTTTATAGAAGGAGACTGTTCGGTATTATGTATACAAATTAAACACTTGATGAAGAATTTGCTATATTAAATATGCAAATTGAACCTAAGGAAGACATGTAACTGAATTAGCACTGAGAAGTCCTTGGTATTCTGTGACTTGCTTGGCGAGAGCTTCAGAGAAATTTAATAGTGTCGAGTTAGCAAAGCCATGAAAACAACTGCCCGTGAGAACAAGAGTCTTTAACTAAAGTTTGATGAGAAAAGTATTACTAATTGTCACCAAACTAGGGTAAAGTGGAACAGGAAACTTGCTGTGCTTTGGTACTATTGATTATGGCCTCCTAGAATGCTTCATTATCAGCCAACTATGTGTTGTTTATAAATGCATTAGAGGTCTGGGACAGATAGCTCATTGTTAAAATTGGCAGTTTAATCCCCAAAGGCAGACAGGGTGCAGAGGCTAGATGTGTGTGGTCCCTCAGAAACATCCCTCTTCTACTTCTACTTCTTTCCAGATAATTTTGTTACAGACTATAAAGTATCCTATTGATTGAGCTCTGAAAGTTGTAAATGTGATTTATGAGCTCTATTTGATTAAAAGTGTGGCTGCTGTGGGGGACACAGACATTTCTTCCCCCTTGGTCTAACACTGTGTAAATCACTTAAATCCATTGCCTGAGAGAGTACGCCCTTATAAAAGACCAGTAAAAATGGAAAGTTGTGCTGGAAAACCAGGAAGGAGAGCTTTATTTTAACCAAAGTGCTAGGCAAAAAAAGATGCATGGGCATAGGAGAAGTAAAACACTGCAGACATTATTCACTGCTAGAGAAAGTAATACAGTTTTCCCAGCAATTTTGTAACTACAGCAGTTTGAAGACAGTAAAGTAAAACTTGACAGCAGGTTAAGTAGCTACGCTGGCACTCCTGGCATTGTCTTTTTAATTATACTTTTCTTTGATAGACAGTGGTATGTATCCAGTTTTCCCTCAACAGGAAGAAACCTTTATCTTCCAAAAAACCACCCAGCAATGTGAGAAGAATAGTTTTTAATCAGAAAATACGTTTTCCCAGCTTTCAAGAAGCAAGTATTTGGCTTTCAGTTCGTTTACACAGGAAATAAGAGGTGTTTACAGACTTCGGACTTGCATTGCTTTTAAGTTAGAACCGCGTTAGAACTGACATAGAGTAAAGATACGTGGTATGTGTTGGTGTCCTTACTACTAATTAGGATGAGGCATTTTGTGAGTGCCCGCATGACTTATCTCTCATGGCTGGTATCCAGTGAGGCTATACCGTGTAATTTTAAAAGATAAATGTCTCTTTCTTTATCATCAGCCTATAAAATTGGCTCAGAGACCGTGCTTGCTCTACCAATTGATCAAACTAACCTTGCAATTTACTGCAACTTTTTTCCTATATTAATCATATTCCTAATGAGACTCATTTAGTAAGAAGAATATTTCAAGTCTTTTTATTTCAGGGTGTGAAGGATTCAGGATATTAATATTTAACAGGAGTTGAAAAAGCAGTGTTAAAAACTGATTGGGTAACTTTTCCCTAGTACGCCTCAACTTAAGTTTCCATTTTTTTAACGTAAAACTGTTAATAGTTGCATTTTTCTTGGACACAAGATGTAAATAGCTGTATTGATGTACCAAATAGTAACAGAATGCATGTGATGAAATTTTAAAGCACGTGACGATTTATTTATAAGCCTTTAAACATACATTCCTATACATTCTCCCCACAAACATGCTTTCATCAAATCACTGGTAGCTTTACATACTTCTGACTTCAGACAGTGCAAAAAATAAGTGCTTCCTTCTTCTGGATCAAATGTGTAATTTACTGTGTGTGTTATAAAATTACTTAGCCGGAACTGCTGGATGGACAATATTTAGTCAAACACTAGTGCTGAGCTGCAGACAATATTTTCTTACTTACTTTGCTTAAGATCTATGAACTTTCTAATGTGACAAAAATGCACATTAAAAGATTGTGTCACTCTTGGGCACGTTCTTTTGCTTTCTTCAGAAAGTTCTGCATGCAAAATGGAGTCTTGTAAAATGTTGTATTGAGCTGTTTCGACAGAGGACTCTAGAAAATAGCAACAATAATATTTTAAAACACTTCTAGTTCTAATGAGTTAATCTGTAAAATGTGTGATTCCTCAAGATACACCTGTGTTGCAGTCACAGTTAGTTAGCAACTACTGGTAGTGTATGAGCTGTGGTAGCACTGAATGCAAGCTGTGACAACTTACTTCCGCACATGACTATATAGAAATATTAGCTGTATGCAGTTCCTTGAATTAAGCCCTCTGCACAAAGGTGTAACTCTGTGAAACTGAGCTCTAGAGATCCGATAATTTCCTTCTCTTCTTAGCTCAAACCTACCAGCAGCTTTAACCAATGTTGTCAAATTTCTCACCATAGTTTCACAAAAGAAGTGAAGTCCCATGGAGTTAGTTTCCCAGGCTTGAACATCCTCTGCTTTTCTGAGATTTAGGATTGTATTTGTGATATTAAGCTGAAAGTAACTTTTCATTCACGCAAACAGAAGCCTGTGAGCCTGCCACCCTAAATTAAAAAAATACTTAATTGAAGCTCTAGAGGGGCCTTCCACGTGCTTTATGGTTAATTAGGTTAATTTTGGTACCTCACTGCTTACTAGTGGAGTTTGTCTCACGTAACTGAATTTACAATATAAAAGTCTGTATCTGAGCTAGACATCCTCAATTCCTTTAGTTAGTGAAGAGAAGCAGGCATTTCTTTGGCATCCATTATCTCACCCAAACAGCTCAGAGGAATAATCAGGCACTCAGTGTGCCTATTTCTACTCTCTGACTAGAAACAGTCTGCATGCGTAACTCACGCTGGGTCAGGTGAACATGAGCTTAGAATGACAGCCAGCTTACACCAACAGTTGGGCCAAGAATCAAAATCAGCAGGGTGGGGTTGTTTTTTTTTTTTTTTNGTTTTTTTTTTTTTCAGTTGTAGGCACTGGTTATTTTTTTCTTTTATTCTCACGAGAATTAGTGATGTGGTTTATGTTAGCTCTTATTACCGGGTTTCAAGAGAAGAGACACTTTTTACAACAGTGGCTTGAGACTGCCAATGTTTTCTGCTCCTCCAACATATGACAATTATGCTGCTCACTGAGTGATAGTTTGCATAGATTTTACTCCTGCTGTTCATACACTGCCAAAAGTCAGATTTTAATCGACTAAGAATGTACGTTGTGGTTTTGTGTATCCATCACACCTCAACAGAGCTACATAGGTACTTTTTTGACCATACTGAGCTCCAAGCCAGCTGCAGTCAATTGTATTCCTGTCAGGTCACTGTCTTACCTGCTAATAAGAACATTCAGTGATCGATCTCCTGGATTATGCCCTTCCTATTGCCCTGCAGCACCAAAACTGCAGTCTCACTTGTTCTGGAGCCTCTGTAAACTCTCAGTGGTTCTGAGTTCACTTCACACACCGCTGCACAGAGCCAGTTTTCTGAACAGAGCAGCGCCCATCAGAAACAGGACAGCAGTTACTACGGTACTTTCCTTCTCTCCCTCGTTCTCTACTTGTGCATGCACTGCACCTTCAGGGAGTAATAAAATTTTAAAATCCTTAAATCTGAGGAGGGGTTAGAAGTAACTGTCCTAGTATCCTCTTGCATGCTTGCTTGCTTGCCTGCTTGGATACCCTTGTCATCGCCGGTCACTGGTAGGAAGGATGCAGCAGCTGTATGGTACCCTAAAGGCGTACAAAAGAAGTAGGAGGAAGAATTTTGGTAAGGGTATTAAAATACTAAATGAATTTGGGAAACGTGAAGGTGCTCAGTCTTAAATCACCATGAGCCTATTTCTCATGGGCATTATAACTCAAAAAAGTGGGAGTAAAGATACTTATTCACCTGTATGTCTATACATACTTTGTTTTCAAATCTGAAAACACAGAAACTGCAAAGGTAACTTGACTGTGACAGTGCAGGACATTGAACACTGCTTCAGGAGATGCTCGACTTTGACTGTTAAGCTCTAGACCAGAGTCTTCGGTGATGGAAATCTCTCTTTTTTTGAACAATCTGAGGGAAGACAATTGTGAGACAACGGTACAGAAATTTACTGGAAGAGAATGGGAGACAAGTTTGATTCAAAATTTAAAACAGACTGAAACCCTGAAAGTATTTCAATAAATTCTAAATTGTTATTCCTTAAATAAGATGAATTCACTTGACAACAGATTATATCACATAGACCGTGTGTCTATGCAGTCCTTTAAAGCTGGAGTCAAGCTTGTATCATGTGTTCTTGGAGATGGCTGGACGTGAATCTGTTTTTACCCCAAAGCAGAAAATCTGTATTGATGCCATGCTGTTCATGAACTTTGTTGAAATCATACTTTACAATGAGGTCAGTTTTATTAAAATTAATAAGTGCAGTATAAGCAATCACTTTATAATTGTCAGTAAGTTCTTTTTCTAGTAGCCTGTTGTGGTTCAACCCCAGCCAGCAACTAAGCACCACACAGCCACTCGCTCACTTTCCCCACAGCAGTGGGATGGCGGAGAGAATCGGAAGGAAAAACGTAAAACTCGTGGGTTGAGATAAGAACAGTTTAATAGAACAGAAAGGAAGAAACTAATAATGATAATAATAACAATAATAAAATGACAATACTAGTGAAAGGATTGGAATATACGAAACAAGCGATGCACAGTGCAACTGCTCACCACTCGCCAACTGATGCCCAGTTAGTTCCCAAGCAGTGATCTACCCCCCCCAGGCCAACTCTCCCCAGTTTATATACTGGGCATGACGTCACACGGTATGGAATACCCCGCTGGCCAGTTGGGGTCAGCTGCCCTGGCTGTGTCCCCTCCCAACTCCTTGTGCCCCTCCAGCCTTCTTGCTGGCTGGGCGTGAGAAGCTGAAGAGTCCTTGACTTGGTCTAAACCCTACTGAGCAACACCTGAAACCATCAGTGTGTTATCAGCATTCTTCTCTACTGAACCCAAACCACAGCACTGTACCAGC
>VYZV01040543.1:56605-76004 GCA_013401275.1 Pandion haliaetus
GCCAGGACGGCGGCGCGGTGCGGTGAAGGAGGTGGGGCGGGTCGGGGCGGCGCTCCCAGCCCGGCGGGCCGGTCCCCGCCTCGCCGCCATCGCAGCCCCGCGGCGCCTCCGCCGGCTCTCTCCCGCGGCGAGCCCAGCCCTGTCAGTCATGGGAGCGCCGAGGGAGCGCCCGGCTCTGATTGGCTCAAGTTCCCGCGGCGCCTGGCGATTGGCTGCCGCTGCGCGGGCGCTGCCCGCCTGTCTCTCTGGAAGGTTCTCTGCCGGGTGGCTGTTGGCGCCATTAGCGGCTACAGGGAGGGGGCAGTCGCCGGGGCGTCGGCAGGGTTTAAGCAGATCTGTGCAGCAATAAATGGAGAGTTAAACTCAAAGGCCGAAGGCAAGAACTGAATTTTGATTGTCCAGACAGTAGTGTGTTACGTTTGAGCTCTTGGGCCATTGCTGGAGGTGGAGGTTTCCTAACTGCCTTAATGTGCGTGACTGACTACTCTTCATGAGTATAAACGCTTGAATAGGAACTCTGCTTTTCCCCTGTAAAACGAAGGTAATTCTTATTTAAGAGGATTATTAGGCAATTGGCTATTTTTTATGGCACTGACATGGTAAACTCACATGTAACTTAGCGGTTGTATTTCATGGGATTTTGTTTAGCTAGGAACTGCATATAATTCACATTGACATAATTTGGATTCTTTTAACACTAATAGTAATAAAACAGGAAATTTGATAATGAGCCCTCATTTCGTTGAGGCTGCAACATCACCTGAAGGCAAAAACAGCAGCATTTTTTTCATTATTACTTTAATCTAACACTGAATTCTGAATAGAAGCAGAGATACAAGAAAAAAAGAATTTTTTCCTCAGAAGTTCTTTAAAGACATGACACGTACAGAAGCATTTAAAGGCAAAAAAGGTAGTGAAGTGCCTGAGGGTCATGTAAGGACAGCTCTTAACATTTCTCATCGATTGCTTAAACAATGACATTTTTAATTTATGGCAAAAATATTAGGACAATCTACAAGTGACTTATAACAACTTTATAGAAGGAGATTCTTAAGTGTCATCTAACTTTTAAAATAACTTTTCCCAGTTGCTCTGCCCTTTCTTTTTGTTGGCCCTCTAACCCAGGCTGCCAAATACAGCAGGCTTAGTTTATCCCATGGTGATGCAGCTGCTGCGGCATTTTCACTTCTGGGGAATTCTGACTAATTGTGAGCGCTAATCTTCATGTGGCAATAAAGCCCAAACAAAACAGAAGTCATTCGACCCCTGTGGACCCCCCTTTTCTTTCCAGTGGCTGCGCGATTTTTCCTTCCGTGGGCGTAGGATACTCTCAGGTCTCCTCTTGCTTTTTCATAGGCAATAGAGGTTTTGTTAGTTTTTTTCATTCTCACGCTCAAAGCATGCTGCCATTTTATATGGTCAGCAGTAGTTGCAGCGTAATCATCTTGTGTTTGTTCTGAAAGATAGTAATACAGATTAAATAGCTTGTGAGCAGCTGCTTATAGAGGCCGCCCATACTTAATATACTTCAGAACACAGTGGTTTTAAGGTAAAGGTGACTTAGTGGACCTAAGCTTTGTTTCAGCTCATCTTGCAGCCTGCCTTACCGGAGGCTCAGTGCATGATTTCCTCAAGACAAGGTGCGTGCTTCAGAATTACCACAGAGGTCTGAATGTAACAGAAGCAATTCTAGCAGACCTAGATACCTGCAAGGTGAAAAAACAATCTGTTATTTTCTCCACAAGAACATCCATTGCTAACAATATCTCAGATTCTGGATATCCTAAACTATTTGCTTAAGCAGCTGTCCCTGTCACTGGATCTGATAACCGTGTACTTAGCTGCTACCTCAGCCATGTATCATCTATTGCAGGGCTTTTTCAGCATTTTGTCAGGAAATGACAGCCTTTCCAAAAGATTTAAATAAAATTGTCCATTAAGCGGATGTAGTATTATACTGAGTTTATATTTGCATTTGGCTTTATCAAACCTCACGATCCCACATTTCAAACTTAGGGTTATTTTATATCTCATTACTAGTGGCAACACCTCCATGGAAGAAGTGGATAACAGACATTGATAATTGAATCTCCTGCTGTATTTCATGAAGTTTCTGTGGAATTGCATCTTACACATATGCCCAATGTTAGCTATGTGTCACTTCATAAGCAAACCTATCCCGTCACCAGCATTTCCAGATGACTTTCGGGTAAGGAGAACAAAGACTGTAATACCACATTTTTGCAGAGAATTTTGTTCCCTATCGAGACAGGTACGTTTTAGAAAATGTCCTGGACACTTGGGAATATAAGGTTGAAGAACTAAATATAGGTCCATCACTAATGAAGGGATCTCCAGTGGAATATCTGGATGTATCAGGTTATATCATCGCTTGGCTCAAAGACTTGCTGCTTCTGACAAAATTGCAGCTTGCTGTTTTAGGACTCAGGCCCATCGAATTCACACTGGGCATGGGCAATTCTTTAGCTTGGATACTTGCAGTAATGTGATACTGTCATCTTTTTTAATGTCCTCCCACCAAATGCATTCCTGTTCCCTTGTTTTGACAATACAAAACTTGGTACACTTTTGCTTTGGTCACTCTGTAGATTTTTTTTTTTTTTGGTCAGAGTTTCTATTAAAAAACCCTACTGCAGTACCTCGTCAGCAGTAGAATATGTACACATGGCCACTCAAGGAGGAAACTGCCTCATCTCCCAGTAAACGATGAAACTTTGAAGTACGTTGTAGCTTTATTTTGTGATGCGCCTTCTGTTTCCACAACTTAGTTGTGAAAACTTTGCAGAAAAGGAACCACCCAACTGCTGTTAGTAAACAGAAAAGTCTCTGGCTTGAATGCTTTGAATCTCTCTTGCACAGTATATCTCAAAACCCACCGGCTGTCATAAGGCACTTAAGTGTTTGTCATCACTTGCATATATTTCATATATAAATGGCCATATTATTTTCATAATTTATGTATTTTGCCTATAATAAATAGCCTAATGAACCACTTATAAACTGATAAAAGTAACTATGTATAAAAGTATCCGTTAAATAAGTCCTTTAAATGAGTGACAGAATGACAGAATCCATTGCTGTCTTTGGCTTTTTGCATATTATTTTATACCATTTCCACTTGTTTTCAGTGTTTAGTATCATCAGTTCTGCCTGATAATGTAATTTTTATTTATTTGGGGGGATTACAGACATGCTTCAGAAAAGCGTTGACACAGGTTCTACCACTTGCATACTTAGGTTCCATTTCAGGGGATCTAGCCATACTTTAAAGACAGTAATGATGCAATAATATATACTCTTCGTCAGGAACAAATGCAGCTCTTGTTCTGTTGATGGGAATGAAGGTCAACCATTTGTAACCAGTTGATTCTGCTGACACAGTGCAGCCTCGTACAACTGTTGTGTAGGTTGACCCAAAAATCTTGGTCAAAAAAGCAGAAAAATAAAAGTCTATTCGGACTGTTGTAGCAGAGTCTTCAATGTGCCTTCATGAGCCTTTAGCAGTGTCTGTCTGCAAGCTAAACAGCTTGGCACCATCATACACTTATCTGGCAGAAATACGGACTTCAGTGTTAATTGTAAAATTACAGTGCTTAGTGGATTTCTTTAAAAATGGAGAGAAAAGAAATTGTGAAGATATTTAAGAAATAGAACATTCCTTAAAAGTTATTTATCCTCTGCAAGGGCAGGCTTCTTTTTTAGGATTGAATAGTCTCATGCAACAAAACTGCAAGATCCCTGCTTCTTTTCTCCAAATAAGCAGCGCACTTGTAACAGGTGCACCATCAGTACTAGCATCCTCTCTGAATTACTGACAGTAACGTGTAGAGCATTTATGTCTAGGTTATGACAAATCTGCCTCCAAGCTAACTGATGGATTTTACAATTATTTGTAGTACAACTTGTTACGGGATGGTACCGACATTTAATCCGAAATGGGATAGCACTGCCAAGTCCTTTTATGCAGACGGTTGAAAGCTCACGGTGATCTCTTCACCTCCGTAGAAAGGCCCCAGCGCCACATTTTACAAAGTTCATTGGTGTGCAGTAGCAGCTTGAGATTGGGCAGCCCTTGGAGCTGCGTGTGTGTGGTAACCAGAGCTCTACCTCCCTGCAGCATGGACGGGTGACCTTGTCCGGGCTACTTCCCAGCTGCCTCATACACAGCGCGGAAATACCCACTGCCTGTGCGTCCCTGAACCGCTCTCACTCAAGCGATGAGCGTTGCGACTAGATGATCTTTAAAGGTCCCTTCCAACCCCAGCCGTTCCGTGAGTCTAACTGTGGATGATGGGCATTTTTTCTGAGGCATGAAGGCCAATTGAGTTCAGGCAGACTTAGTCTGTGAATGTTCATTTTCTTGTTTTCCTTTCAATCTGTACAGTTAAATTCTAGCATTCTAGTAACGTCTTTTGGACACAAGTCAGACTTTATGTGGTCAAAACTTCAGTTTGTTTAATTTAGCAAGTGCTGAACAACTTAAACTGCATTCTAAGGAAACGTGAAGGAACGCCCCACAGATAACCATGATACAATATCTAGCCTTACTCTGTGTGTAGTAGTGGTAAAGAAATAGAAATAATTTGTTACAAACTTTATCATACCAGGTTCCTGTGGTCATTTTACATCAATATTCGATGTCACACCTGTAGACTGGAGCTCCGTATCAGCTGTTCCATAACTGTGATAAAAACTTTCTCACATAAGCTGATGTTGCTAAAAATTCTCTATGAAACACCAAGTCCTGAACAAAAAGTGATGCAATTTGCTCCTGTTATTTTACACAACAGTAGTACCATTTTGTTTATCTGAAATACAGCCACCACAAACCTCTTGTCCTACTTGAGAGTTACTTGTTCTTGTATGAAAAATTCTGAACAGGATAGTGCCAAAATACCATACACAGGTGTGAGACTGAAAAAGTTAATGTCTCACACATTGTGGTGGGGCAAGTTCCGCGTAAGAAGGAACCCTGCCCAGCAAGGAACCCACCCCAGGGGAAAAGAAGCTGATCGGCGCCCCTCCGCAGCCGGAGGGGAGGCCGGGCCGGAGGGGACGCGGCTCCCCGCTCCGATAACGCTGGTCTGATGCGAAGATCAAACGACGGTCACGTCTGCAGGGAAGGAGAAGTTCCTCCCCGAACGGCCCCCGGGCCCAAAGGCTCACAAACCACCCGCGCGTGGCGCCTCAGCAGCCTAACGAGCGCGAGCGCCCGCCCGCAGGCGGCGCGAGGAGACGGTCCGAGGGCGCGAAGGGAAGCCCCGCGCGCCCGCCCGTCCTCCGGAGCGGGAGCCCTCGGCTGACTGGAGCAGCGCCGGAGCCGGGGCCGGGGCCGGCTTTCTCTCTTCTCTCTCGTCTTTCTCTCTCCTTTTCCATCCCCCCCAGCTCGGCCCTTTCGCGGACACAAAGCGCTGCCCGAGTCTGGGCCTAGGAGCGGATCCAGCCGCCCCCGGGCTCCTCTCTGAGGAGGAGCCCCGAAAGCAAGGGGGGCCGCTCGGAACCTCCTGCCCCAGCGGGAGGGCTCGCCTGCTTTTCTTCCCTGAGCCGAGGGAGATGTGGTTCGCACGTGTTATACGGGTCACTGAGGTGGTTTCCTGCCGATTCGTGAGAGAAACCCCGCCGCCTGCCGTTCCCCCTCCCGAGTTGGGGCTGCTTCTGCCACGAGTCGAACGCCCGACTGACCGGTTGCTGTCCTTTCGCCTTCGTTTCGCCCGAGGGGATTCCCGACTCGCCGCGACCCCTCCCCGCGCCGGCCGGCACGGGCCGTGGCAGCAGGAGAAAGATACAACTCAAAAAACTGAGTTTAGCACTGACAGTCATTGTATTCTACTAATACAAAATATAATCTAATGCAGAATGCATGAGTTAAATAAGAACAGGAAACAAAGACCGTAGAAGATTCTGTTGAGTTCGTGTTAGGAGTTTATTATTGCTATTTTGGGCTAATTAAGCTATCAAGGGTGTTCTGTTCCTTTAGAAAGCTGTGTTTTCTGCATGCCTGCCCCAAGGCATTACTCATTTCATGATTTGTGTAAGAGCTGACAAAATTTTAAAACCGTGAAGTGTTTTGTTTTCAAAAAAGCTGAATGCTTATTTAGCTTCTGGAAGCACAAAGTTGAATGCATGAAGCAAAAGGCTTATTTTTAGAGGTATTTCAGAGGCTTGGTAAAGAGTGAGTGTACTGTCTAATTTTTCAGCTAATTTAGGATATTACTGTAATCCATGGTGATAAAAATTGATTCTTTAGTGCTCTCATTTGTAAGATGATTTAAGCTAACATGTTTTACTGTGCACTTGAATGTACTGAAAGGATTCACGATTCACACGATGAGAAGATCTTATCTGAGGGCATGGTAATGAGCAGCTGAAGAACAGTAACATTTTAAGCTACTACATCTAATTCATAAGTGAACATGAGCATAGTGTTGGCATTTCCACCGTTTCCAAAATTGTAGCTCATTGAAGAGAAAGATTTTCCTGCTTTCATTTTCAAATTAGCAAGTTCTTCTTGCTCTCTGTCATATGCCCTCTGATGTTCTTTTTCAGATAAGTTAGTTAAACTTCAGTTCTTTTATTATTAGATGGTAATATTTGTGAGAAGAAAAAAAATCCAATTAATTGAGGCATCAATTAAATTTACTTTTGCACATAGAGAGATGAGGAGTAGACGTGTCTGTATGAACATGAGGGTTTTGAACAGGAATTTCTCCCATGACACCAGAATGCATACTGTGTGTGGACAAATAATTGAGGGCTTGGGGCTTCTTGAGCTCTCCCTCTTAAGTTTATGCTGGTAGAAACTAGTCTCTTAACAGAAGGCACTCTGGTTTATTCCTTTTGACATTTGGAATGGTAGTTTGTTATGTTTTTGTTATGCCTATATACTCCTTCGTCATCAAGACTTGTTTTTATCTGTAATCAGCAACAGTAGAATCAGTTGCTTCCTCTCATTAATTCAGCAAATGTGCTGAAACCTGTAATAGGTTTTCTTAGTTTTCAGATTCTGAACATAAATATGAAGTTCTTCAGAAAAAAAAAATCAGTTCTGGAAGAAATTTCTGGGGGTGTAATGCAGAACTGCTAGCAGAATGTCCAAAGAACTGTTTCATGGAACTCCTATTTTCCCACAGCTTTTTGGTGTTTTGTCTTTTTTAAGGCACTGCATGTTCTGAGGGGAAAGAAACCCTTAGCCTCGTTGACATAATTGGGGATTCTTCTGCTTATATTCTTCACGTAGTGTAATTAAGCAGTGGGTCCTTTTCTGTAGGATATTGTGGATACTAAAAGTGTTCCAAAGGCTTGTGGATACATGGGTTCAAAAATCAACATGTATAAATTCATGCGATAAAGATTCATTAAAAAATATTAAATGCAAAGACAAAACGTTTGGCTGGTAAAGTCCATGAGTTGCAAATTGTTGGAGGCTGGAAGAGTATTTTTCGGCAGCATCACTACGTACTTGCCATGTTCCTATCCTCTTCTGTGGCATCCTCTCTTAGCCCCTATCACAAACAGAATCCTGGGCTAGGCTGTGGTTCGACTACGTGTTCTTACGACACCAGGATTTTACTTGTATAACAGCTCAGCTCATGTGCGAGTTTCATCTGTGTTACTGCTTGGCTATTTCTAGCAGCAAAAATGAGTGGGATGGTTGTAAGTGTCTCTGTGTGTGTGTATCTGCCCAGATGCAATTCCTAGTTGGAAGGGTCCACACCTGAGAACAGACTCACCACCTTGACATTTCTGACCCCAGGTCTCTCGTACCTGGAGAAATGACATCTCAGAGCCCTCCTTTGTATTTCCCTCTGTGGAAATCTCTCTTTTGATGTTTTTCTTAGTAGAGCTTTAATCCATGACCTGCACCAGCTACTGCTCTGGTCCCTTCCCAGCCTCCCTAGGAAAGCAGGATTGCCGCTCTAATTGAAGAGAAAAAATTGCTAATTTATTTTGTTGATCCATCAGGACTTTGGGGTTTTGTCTCCTTGATACATAAACATAGGCAAAGAAGAATCACCGTGTTTTGGCTCCAGATACCTCCTTACACAAATGTGTGAATCTAATTGAAGACCAGGTAGTACATTTTTACAGCAGGTGCCATGCTTTCTGTTCCATGGCAAGAGTTGTGTGGCATAGTATAGCATGTGTATTCATTTATTGCCAAAGAATAAAAAAGGACCTCACACAGTTCTTAATATAAATGAAACTTTCCCACACATTGAGAAGCAAATATTTCAGCTTGTAAGATTTAGGTGGCTGGGGAAGGTATCAGTCTATGTTCATGTTATTGTTTTCTCTCTCTTGTTCCTCATCTACATAGAAAAAATTTTAATTAAGTCTAACAAAGCCAACATGGTAACCGAGCAAGACCACTACTGTGAGCTCTCAGTAATACCAACATGATTTACAAATTCATTTGGTGTTTGGATATAGTTTTGAAAATGTTTTACTGTTGAAATAATGGCTTTATTTCATACAATTTGTTCTTTAAAATCAATATGAAGCTTCTTCCAAAACAGTTGCTGCTCAGGAACAAAGGAACACACGCTATATAATGAGGTTTTAAACATCTATCGTTTATTTACATGCTGTGAATAGAAGAAAAAAAAACCAAACAAATTTTCATTCTGTTGGCCCAAGATACAAAAAGTTAAGTATATTTTTATGATAATTTATATTGTTAATAACAGCTACCCACACTTTGTGGTAGCAGTCACTATCATACTTAGCTTTACAGACTCTTTTTATTTTGGCTTTATGCTACTGTATCTGGCATCAACGAGCAATGTAGAAAAACAAACCAAATGGCAAATTTCAATTTTTATAGGCATGCATTAAAATAGATGTGAATTTAAATCAGTCTAAACAAGACTACTCAATGTCTGAATGTGCTAGACGTTAGTTAATAAAGGTAAAGAGCACTTCTCAAGATGACAGATTTTAGTTATTTTGTGTCTTATCAACCAAGTTATAAGCTGGATGTGGGTATACTAATGATGTGGGGTTTTTCTGTTTTTTAATTTGTGGGAGGTTGTTTGACTTGAGGAAAGTGTGTGCAAATCTTTTTTTTTTCAAATGATGGGTTTTGTTCTTTTTTTGTTTTAAAAATCTAGAAGTAACGGCTGACAGTCCAAAACCAATTAAAGTGATTTAGTAGATAAATTAGATTAAATCTGTCTTGGATCATTTACCTGCAGTTCATCCATTGTGATACTTTTTAGTAGGTTTGTTACCAAATGAATGTAGTAAAAACCCAGAAAAGCAATTACATTTTCCAGTCTGAAATCCATCAGCACTGAGACCATTAGGAAGAAAATATCTGAGGTGTGACTCAGGGTAAAATATGTCTCAAAGAGGAAAAATCAGACAGCACTAAAATGCAGAATGTACCTTTTGTTAATAATTAGGTACCACAACCTAAAAGGGCAGTTGTTCCTTGTCCTGGAACATGTTCTTGTGAACATATTTTATTTCCCTTTCATTGTGTTTTGAGATTGTGTTTTCTTCCAAAAGAATAATCAGCACTGCTACTGCTCTAAACTGCATCTGAGCTATGGTGAATGATAGTTCATTTCAGCCTTGTTTTTTCCTCCCATATTCATTTTTCATCTATGATTTGAAAAAGAAGTCATTTCATAGATGACTATTTATAGCCAAGCAGATATTAGTAAGGCAGAGTGGGAACATGTATTTAAAAGTAGCAATAAATGTGATTTCAGTACTGTTTTATTCGCTACTTTCCTGTTTTCTTTGTCATGTACTAGAGAACCAGACCGTGTGGTGTTAGTGGCAGAGCTGTGACATTGCTGTTTACAATTGCAGTTGCTCATCAGACTGGGATAAATTTATAGAGAATGAATACTACAGTAGTGTAAGTAGTTCTCAGAATGAAACTTCATTCAGCCCTGCCAATGACTTTAAATAAAATTTCCCATCCTAAACTACCATGTTGTATTAAAAAAGGAATTGTTAGTAACTGTGTTTCGTTACCTAAGAGCAGACCTTGGGAGAGGCTCCACACTACACAGTTCAGGCCCATAGTCTCTAGAGGCAGAGAGTTAGAAGTGTTACTTGAGCTGTGTTTGTGAACCAAAACCTGGATATAGTAAATTCATGCTGCAGCCTCTACCTATGCCTCTTGGGTTGTGCCAGTGATGCAGTTATAATGGTGGGATTTATTTTGGTTTTGCAGTGACTCTTGGGGATATTATTTAGCTCCTTCTATTTCTCCTTTTCCACCTCCTGTGCTGCATTTGGCCAAGCCTGTCATTTTGAAATGACCTTTCAGAGTTTGCTGGAAGAAAAGAACAGTTGGTATACAATCAAGCCTGTCAAAAAGAGTGATACCTCCTTTTTTCTAGTAATTCCAGCAATTATTGTTCTGAATTCTCTTCAGACATTTCAGGTCTTTTCTAGAAACTCTTGCAGTTGCTAATCAATGAGGGGTCCTATTGTGTTTATTTTGAAAGTTCTGTGTTTAGTCTTAGGGCTCCGGGTGAATGTGTACTTCCCAGCTATTACTTCCAGTATCCAAGGCTGAGCAAGGAGCTTTGCCTCCTTTTCAGAGCCATTAACAGCTGGTTTCTAAAAGTGACAGCAAACTGCATTGCAGTGCTTTCTAGAAGGCCTGGAAGTATTTCTAGAACAGTGTGGTGGTTTAACCCCAGCCAGCCGCTCCCTCCCAGTGGATGGGGAGGGGAATCGGAAGTTCATCACGAGTCCAAAACATAGCACCATACAGCTACTGTGAAAAAAATTGCTTCTGTACCAGCCAAAACCAGTACATCATGCCACTGAAATTTACTGTGGAACATCACAGGTTTAAAACTGAAAGAATATCGTTATAAACAGCAACAGCAACAAAAGTACTGAACTTCATGAAGTAGCACTTGAAATTAAAATTAACATGGCAAAAGACTGGCACACTGAACAATTCATGCTATTCTAGATTATTGGTTAACTGTAGCTATATAAAAGCAAATTTAAGCTTTTTGTATTTTGATGGTATCCTCCAATATGCTAGGTAATAGAATTATGTTAGTGCGGAATGGTAGATAATCTGTTATTTATCAGCTATAGATCAGCGATAAATGGAACAAAAGACAAAATAGCAATCTGTAGAAGTTGGGTTATTTCGCTATTAGTACATCAGACTGTAGGTTTATTTTGCTGCATGCCAGTAATACTCTATTACAAAGTTAGACTCAGAAGTATTTGAGTTTTGAACCTGTTCCACAAATTAACTGCTGTTGCAGCATAGGCATTGGTTGTTTTGAGTAAAACAAATGCTGCCCAGCTCTGTTGGATATAGTAAGTGCTTAGTGAGCAACTCTTAAGGCCAAAAATAGAAATACACCAGCTGAAAAGCTGGAAGTGGTTTTAGCTTTCCATTGGTGAGGGCAGCAGACTTTCTAGCTCAGATAGTTTGGGACCTCTGAAATCTTGTAATCCTGGTTATCCTTGCCACATGCATTCCTGTCTGCCTCAGGACGGTTTTGATTTTAGCAGCTGCTCACTGAAGGACTGTTAAAGCTAAATCTAAAATCGATGTCAGATGTGAGGTGAAGTATTAATCTCTCAGTCTTGGAGTTGATGAGAACATATGTTCTGACATCATGGTGGATGGAAGGAGGAGAAGATAATCAGAAATGCTTACATTTAAAAGGAACGTGTTAATTTATTTTTTTCTTATTCTGATACTGAATCAAATTGAAGCTTTAATAGTTTCACAAAAAGTAATGAACAGTTAGTATTTGTCTCTCAGGTGTGTTCACCTCTCCAGTCTGAGAAATGGCTTGTATCTTAGCTCACTGTATTAAATCTTACTGATTTCCCAGCTTCATGTGTAACAGTGAAGTAATATTCCAATGGAATATATAGGTGGGTTTATTTCAGTTTTAACGAAATAAGTATCTTACATAATAATGGGGTTTGTTTACCGAGTTGTCTACGATTTTATTAAAAAGGGGAAAAAAAGCCTAACGGTCACAGCAACATCAGCAGCTTCAGCGTTTGCTGGGAGAAAAGAACAACTGATATACAAACATTAAATGGCATAAAATTATTATTTGTGACTTGCCAGGGAAGATGCAGGAATTGGTAGACATGCAAAGCACACCGTAAAGTTACTTGTCCTGAGACTTTGTGTTCTTGTGTCACAATATTTTGTTTGATCCAAATCAGAAAGGGAGAGAAAAGAACACTTTTACTCAATCCAGGCTCTGTAGTTTTCAGCAGCTTTAAGCAGATAATTGCTCCACTCACCTGTAACCAGAAATTAATTCTCTGAGTCCTTGATTTGATGTGGATTCTTGATGCGGTGTCCTGATACAGATCTTTCTTCTGAACTGCAGTTCCATAGGGTCACATGAAGTGAAGAGTAAGTTTGTACAATGTGATTTGTACTTCTGACATAGCTGCTTGGCTGTGATCTAAGCACTCAAGTGAAACAATTTTCTTCTTTCTGTTTGTTTGGGGTTTTTTTTTCCTATTCAGACTTGAGAGATGGATTCCATCTGCCGTTTATACCCATGAGTGAAAAATACTTCTCTTCTGGGCTGGGTTTTCTCCCCCATATCTTCATCATTTTTCTTTCTCTGGATCACATCTACAAAATGCTTCTGGACTCAAAACTCCTTGCAGTAATTATAATGGCATTTTTCTTATGTTGTTTGCTACTAAATTTTAAGGTTATCTTTTAAGATGTCCCATAGGACACGATTGCATTGGGTTGATAAAACCTCCCTGGATATCCTTGAGAAGATGCTATTCAGAAAGATTTCCTAGTGAAATAATTGATAACTAGGAGTTGCTAAAACATTTCTGTCTAAATATGGAAAGTAATATATTGTATACAAGTTCATACGGTTGCATTCTGTCATTCTGTCTTTAACACTGGAATTTACTAGGTGGGTTTATGCCTGTATTTCCTGTCTAAACTTTTGGCCTGAGATTTCCCTTTTAAGACAAGTACAAAAAAAAAGGTAGACTATTTCAGATCTCTTCTTCTCGTTGGTGGAAGCAGCATATAAACCAATGTGCAGTGTCACAAAGTAATAAATAATGCTGGACAACAGAAACAACTACAAGCAAAAAAGTTTGTGTTTGCACAGTGTGGTTCACCAATAGTTTTTAAGCTTTGCTTGGGAAGTGGGTTCTGCAGCTGGGAAAAAAATCAGGAGTTTTGATTTTTTCTTTTAATTTGGAACATTAAAAGGAAAATGTAATGGTTACTGGGACTGAGTATTTTGAGATTACTGCCATTAGAAACTGACCGTGGCTTTTCCAAACTTGAGCCAGCTGGTTCTTCAGTCTTGCAGAAACTCATCGAGTCTCCAGACCCAGTACTCCTTAATATGGAAGCCCTTGGATGATCTGGGGCGTGTCCTGAAATGTAGGATTTCCTTCCCCAGAGCTGGAGAACAGGCGATCTGACAATTTCTAGACCCTAAGGGAGGAAGTGGGAGCTCTGACCTAGTTGACAGCACAGATTCCCAATGCTTCCAGTTCTGTGTTGGGTTCCTGGGGAAACTGAGATGGACAGCGCAGTGTAGGTCGCTTTTTAGGTGTTGAAGGATGAAAGCCCAAGAAGTCTGTCTCATGACGTACTGTATTTTTACAAAGTCGTGTTTTATTTGTAATTATTGTCATTTCTCCTTTTTTTGGTAGTTCAGTTGTCCTTCTAGCTGGGAGCACAACTCCTTCAGGTGGCGGAAATCAGTACTGAGGTGTCTGCTACCTAAAACATGCTTCTGTTCTATGAGTTTAGCTGTGATCTTTTGCACACAGGAAAGTGTGCATATTATGATGTGCTTTTTTCTCAGACTGTCCACAGACATTTGTACTAAGGCAAGGAGGAGTATTTTGGCAACGCAGTGGAAAGGGGGATCTGTATTTCAAGTGGGTACATTGCTCACATACCCCCTCCATGTACTTTGGCCTTACTTCCAAAATATGTATAATTTCCTAAATTGTATAAAAGAATTGCTTCCCTCCCATCTTGTTCATCGCTGACTTGAAGACTGTCCTGATTTTACATTACATTAAAGTCTTAAATGGAGCAGTTTAGATTTGCTGTCTGTGCCACAAATAATTTTTTGTAATTACTACTCAGCTGTTAAACAGGTCTTATAATGGAAAACTGCTAGAATTATCACTTTTTTCCCCTAAGAATATGGTGAAAGTCATCCCACTACATGAGAAAATCATTGACATCAATGAAAGTAGACAATTTGAAAAGCTATGAGAGAATGCAACACACTATTTAAAAGTAGATAATCAATTGAAAATAAGATACCATGAGATTAATTCCGTAGCTCAACAATTACTAAAACTAAATTATTAAAAATGCTAAAATTAAATTTACTTCTTTTTAGGGTAGATTGATATCGTTAATGAGGTGTAGCCTGCACATGATAAGGGATATTTTTTTCAATTCAGTGTTTTTTTTCCATTATACTTGCTTGGAATTTTGTCCCTCAAAACACAATAATAATAAAAAAAATAAAAACCAAACATTTTTTTAAACAGTTCAGCAGCACAATGCAGGAGATCTGGATGTGGTTTCTAAGACAGAGCTTTTTGTCTTTTCTTTACATCCTCCGGGCACAGTACTTAAAAGCTGTGCAGTGCAGTGAGCACTGGAAAAACTGACTTGATCTTCAGATAAATTCTACTTGCTTGACTGTAGCAGCACCAAATCTTGAGGTGAAAAGAAGAGCTGTTTCCTTAGAGATGTAAAAGCGAATGGAAATCAACCTAATCTGGAAAGCTTGTAAATGAAACTCTTCTGTTAAATGTATCATTTGTATTTCACTACTTGTTGATGCCCTAAACCAGCTTCGGATTTTTTGCTTTGCTTTGTACAGTGCAGTCTCCAAGGAGATCTGCCTCAGCGTGTGGGTAGCCAGAACAGGTGCTCATAGTGTGAAAACAGGCTGGAGCTCGATGGCTTACAAATTGTGAGTCCCTTTTGCTTCCACAGTAGTGTCCTGCTTTTGTCTTTAGAACAGACTAGCTTCCAGTAGCCCAAGTGCCATTACCTTTTGAATTGAGGGGAAAAAAAAAAACCAAACCATACTGAAACATTAATATTTTAGGGCTTGTTGTCCTGGTTCACTGAGAAACTCTCTTAACATTGGCATGTTTTATGCTTTTATTGCCATATAACCTTGACACCTCTTCTAATTTGTGTTCGTTGCTTCAGCGAGCATCAAGCAGTTTTTAAGTAGTTCCTGTGGTTTTTTCATAATCAAGCTAGGTATACTTGAGATCTGTTGCTGCTTACACGCTCTGCTTTAGGAACTCTCTTTCGCATTGTGTTGAGGTACGAGGATTACTTTAGTCCATGACAAATGTTGCTGTATTTGTTTTGTTGCCTGGAAGAGAAGATTATTTTCCTCCTGGGATCCTTTGTAGAAGTATCCATGTGTACAAGAAAGTGTTTCTTAAATGTTGGCAAACACTGGAAAATAATTTCTCATTTGCTTTCCAGCATTTGTGTCATTTCACTTAGTGTGTTTTCCAAACTGTATTCTGGTAGTGTAGCTTGGCCACCTGGACTTGAATTATTATCAAGCACAAGTTTTGCTTATCTTGAAACTAATGTGTTTGAATTCTGCAGTAAAGCTAGGGAGAAAAGGAAATTTTTTTCTACACATGCTTTTCTGTAGGATAAAATTATCTCTGTTCTTTCATTGACCACCTTGCTATTCATTTAACTATGTGTATTTACAAACGAATGCTGTAAATCAAATCAACAACCTGTTTGAGGATACCTGCTTACACCAATACAAAGGGGCTTACAGTAGTGCTGAAATCTATTTCTGTGTAGTTAGACAAAAGGAAATTACAGTAGGTGCTGTGTAATGCTTCACTGAAATCAATAAGCAGGTGGTATTTTGCAGTAACTGGAAAACTGTACCAGAAATGGTTCTGAAATAAGAGCTTTTAGTCTGGAGCAACCACCTGGCAGGTTCCCAAGTAAGGCACAACCTAGAGTTGAAGTACTGTTTCCCTCTTCTTTCAGAAAGAACACCCCAAAACGTGAAAGGAATTGTTGTCTAAAGTCATCCTCCATAGAACATAAAACACTAAATTAGAACAAAGTAACTCTTTCTGTAGACGAAAGTCAGATCTGCACTCCAAAGAAGTTAAAATAAAAAGGGTTGAAAACAGATCTGTTTAACAAGGGTGGCTCCCTGGGTGTGTTGAAACTCTCAGACCTTTTCATGACCTTTGGGACCCGGTTTAGGCAGGCCTTTTTGGGCAGGCAGAATGGAGGGCGAGGAGAGGTGAGGTTGGGAATGT
Organism: Pandion haliaetus; assembly: GCA_013401275.1. Lineage (NCBI taxonomy): Eukaryota > Metazoa > Chordata > Aves > Accipitriformes > Pandionidae > Pandion > Pandion haliaetus. The sequence goes on from VYZV01040543.1 coordinate 72,932, forward strand.
CTGTGTTTACAGCCATGCTGCAGGCTTCTTCAGTCTCCAAATGGAGCTTGCTCAGCGGTGCTTTGGGGAAGCAGTCTTCCCCCTCTTTATTCCTTCTCAGGAGGGATTTACACTGACCCAAAATGCAGCAGTTGTTTCACCTACGCCCACAGTAGGGATTTGCTGCATCACTGTGACGTCAAATGAGTGGAAAAAAGCAAGCAGATGAGCTGAAAGCTCTAACACTGAACATCCATCTCATCTGGCACTTCTGCCAGTTGTTAACTACAGTGATGGCCAAGATAAAGCCAATAAAAGTGCTCGTTTCTTTCTAAGGTAACATCAGACAGTATTGCTTTTACATCTTGGCTAAATAAGGCTGCTAAAAAAATAAAGACTTGTGCAAGAGATTATGCATTTCTGCGTTTTCAGTTGGCCTCCTCATTAGTGTAATCCAGGTAAGTTTGCTTACTTGATTGTAATATTCTTTTGCAACTTCATGTGACTGAGCTGGTTGTGCTCCTACAACACTGAGCCCAATTAAACTACTTTGAAATTATTGCTGTTGGGATTAAGTGAACATGCATATTTGCAAATGTACCTGCTTCCCTCAAATGTTGCTGTCTTGTAATTGCCAAAATAACGACCAAAGTTACTGCAGTTCAGATTTATTAGTATTGTTGTTATTATTAAATATTAACACAGTAAGTATTATCTTAAAAATCAGTTGGAAAATACTTTTCTAAGACCATTCGGTGTTAGCTACAGTCTAGTGCAAATGTTTAAACTGAACATTATATGTAAGTGGTATTTTTCATTTGGTACTTCCTAATTAATATAACAGTGGCAAATGTTAGGAAATGAGGGAAAGAAATAGGTAAGATGTCTATAGAGATACTTCTCCATTTTATTTTTTTGCATTCTTTTATCAGAAAATTCAGGCTAAAAATAAATAAGTTACATTAGCAAAACTGCGAGGAGGCAGAAAAGTACTCTGCTTTGAGAATCCTCAAAGGAAAGGGTAAATACATTGAAATGTCTTTCTCTAATTTGTGCTCTGATGCTAACTGAAGATTAATCTACCTTCATTTGTTAATAATTTTAGCCCTTAAATATTATTCTCGGTCTGTTATTTGTTGATTTTTTGTTGTTGGCTTTTTTCCACCAAACTCTAGAGTTACCTACATGATTCCCAAGATAAGCCATGGCAAGGTGCTAATATAATTGGGAGATGGAGAAGAAATTGCTTTCATATTCCTATTTTGTGGCTCTCGTTCCTCTTAAAACTTTACCTTTTGAGAGAGCAGAAATTACCAATGGTTATGTTCACATTGTTTCTAACCTTGCTCATTCTCACCTGCAGACATGGTCACTGGCTTATCTCAGGCTCTTATCATATGATTTGAATCCAAAGGCCTTGAAACATCCCCCACCCAACACCAAGCTTCAGGGAGAACTGTAAGATGCCACCTTAAACAAGTTAAAACACTGCAAACAATCCACTGGCTCACTGAAATTAAGAAGTAGAATCAAGTAAATATATTCATTCCAGGCTTATGAAGTAGAAAAGGTTACACTCCCTGGTTCAAGAAGTTGGAAGGACTTCTTGATGAACTTGTGTTTGCGTTTTTAGAATCCTTTTGTCAAAATACAGCATTTATTTTTATAATTCTATTGCAGGTGAGTGGATTTTATTGCTGACCTCCTAATTAGTTTTGTAAATGGGAGCCTAAGTTATGAAATTTCCTTTGAAATCCAATCTTCCACTGAATACCACATTTTTACTTTTGCTGCATCGTTACCTGTATCATTTTCTTACCTTTCTCTTAGTATGGAGTTGCTCTTAAGTCTTGGTTTGTTGGGCTTTTTTTCTCTTTTTCATGTTCTAGTAGCTTATTAACCACTTGTTATGTGGGACAATAATCTGTCCATTTATTTGCATCTGCATGAGTGTTTCATTTTTTTTTTATTTTTAACTCTGACATATATATATAATAATACGTATATATACACACAGTAACGTGCCCCCCTGCCCCCCCAAAAAGCACCAAAAATACCCCAAACCCACTGTATTTTCTAACAAGAAAATTTAACCAGCTTTCTGGAGAAACACTAAATTGACCACATATTATTGTCCATCAAAATAGAGGGGCATAAAAACCTTTATAATATCTTCCTACAAATATGGTTTAGAGATCTTGCAAAGTCCTAGGACGCAGACCGACATTAATTTCAAAACAGTAATCTAAAAAGCTCAACCAATATTTTCTACATTAAAAGCATTGGTAGAAGAAGGACAATTGATCATTGGTTGATTAACCAGCTGACATGCTACCAAATCAATTTTTCCATTTTATGCAATATTTGTTAAAAGATTAGGAGATCATTCGTAAATAGCTCAAACGAACTTCAGTAGTGTATTACCAAAACTTTAGCACGAAGATAAAGAAACTTCTTGGTTCTGGGAGGAGCTTACTTTTACAGGGAAGTTACTGATAGCCAGAAAATGAGAAATTTCAGGAACTACCTTTGCACCCTAAACCTATGGAAACAAGCTCAGATTAGAATTCAGAGAGATTTACACAATTCTGTAAATTATGCATCTGTATGTCTAAATAATCAAAATCTCATCAGAATCTCCTAGGAAAGTAGTAAAAATTTGGTGCGTACACAATGTAGCAATACATAAACTGTGTTATTTATTCAAGCACATTAAATTTAGTGTTCTTAAAACTACAGCTTGCATTTCACATATAATATCGATCATCTATTATCTGGTGCCAACCATATGACAAATCAGTCTGCAGTGTTATCCAGATGGAAGATTCCTCTTCAACTGACTAAATATGGCACACACTGAAAAAGCCTGAATATTTGTCCAAATTAAACTTTTATAGCCAATTACTTGTCAAGTATTTCTCTGATCCTTTGGGATAGGAATGTTAGTTTACGCGTTCAAGCACCATTGCGGAGAATAAAATTAAACTTAGCTGACAGAAATCAAATTAAAGTGACTGAAAATACATTGATACCTCATAAAGAAAAAAGATGGCCTTAGAATTTTGATAAACATAAGAATTGCAAATATATAAAT
>VYZV01040543.1:76411-117662 GCA_013401275.1 Pandion haliaetus
GTTTTTCCTATAATTGAGAGGGATTGAAAAATATAAATGAAGATAGAAAGGACCTTCATTTCCCCCCTAGACAAGACTTTTTAAAAAAAACAGATAAAACTCTAGTGTTTTTGCAGGAAGTTCGTATTTCCTGTCAAATATGTTGAGCTTGAAGAAAATATTAGATAATAGCTTCCCAATTTCCTCTATGTCAAATTCAGGAAAAGAGTTAAGCACTTACGCATCATTTTGAATGCAGGTGGTAAAATAATGTCTGATTAGGGACTAGTATCAATTAGGAACATTCTTTTCGCTTCAAAATCCAATGCACTTAGGAGCAAAGTAATACATTTTGGAGACGAAACTAGTCCAACAGAAAAAGATAAATGACTGGGTTGTTTTCAAAACTACTAAAACCAGGTAGTAAGATGCTAATTTTGTTTGTGGATTTGGAGTAATTGTGTGGAATTTTTTGAACACCCAACTTCTTGACTATTTTGTATACCTACCTTCTGTTGAGGTACTGCTGTCATACCTATTTTCACAAAATCTGGAACTGGATATGAATGAATAATTTTCCTTTTTCCTTTCTCATGTCAATCTGTTCCACTTACACATCTGGTCTTACTTTCCATGTCTGTGTAATATCCATAAAAAATAACAGAATTTAATAATTCTGCAGCATCTCTCAGCTGGGCAGTTTAGCATGCTTCATGGCCATTAACTGAATAAGCTTCATCTCAGTCTGTGAGACAGGTCATTTTATTCCTTTTACAGATGCACAGGAGTTGGCTGGAAATACTGAATTTTCATCTGTTGTAAACTGCTGCAGTTATAAATTTGCTGATGTACAGCAACTGAGGGTCTAGGCAAAAAAAAAGTGATTCTTTCCTCCTGAAATGTGAGGTCAGAAGAGGAATAATGAGGGCTACAAAACAGGAATATGAAAATAATTTCTTCTTCTTGTGGCTCCCTGTTTCCTAAAGCAAGTGAACATCAAACTGCTTTACTATGATTTTTTTTTATCAGACATGAAGCTAACTTGTCGACTTCTCGGTATTGAGGGAATGCTAAAACTATCACCATATCAAATATTTTTCCTGTAATGAAACTAATAACGTAATTACATTGGGATGATCTACTTATGACGGTGCAGCTGCCAAAAGAGCAAAGTAACTTGATTTCTGGGCCCTACGTAATGACAATTGCTCTATGTTTCAGATAATCATGGAATCATTAATTTCCTTTATGTTAAATGGTGTGCATGTTTCTTATCTTCTGTCATGCAATTTCAGCAGTGATATGGAAAGCAGAACAATTCACATAAAAATTACCGGCTGGATCAGGCCAGTAGGTCATCTAGCTCAATCTCTGAGCAAAACTAGTCACAAAAACTTTGAAAGGGATATGAAAAACAGGGCAACTGTGATTTTTCCCAAAGTACATTACTTCAGCTTCCACCAGTCAGTGAGATTAGAATTTCCTGAGCTGTGGTCCCACCGTACTGATGGACTGGTTTTCCTGTATTTTTTTTAATTTTTCATAGTTTGTGGGGTTTTTTAAAATACTTTTCACCCACATAATGTCTTGTGGCAATAAATTACCCAAACCAAATACGCATTCTGTGAAGTTATTAATAATTTCCTTTTGTTTTTTAGGCCTGTGACCTCACAGTATCATTGAGTGCCTTTAGTTTCTGTGTTCCAAGACACGGAGTGGTCATTTCTTACTCACATTTTCCTCTGCATATTTTACCCGTGTAGAATAGGACTGATCTGTTCCTCATTCTGGAAGCCGTAGCGTCCTTTGATCATCCCTGCTTCTCTTCTGTGTTTCACTGTGCCTTTGCAGAGGCACGTTACCAGGCTGCTTGGAAGATTGAGAAGAGACTTTTAGTGGCATCATTTGCTTTATTTTCCCAGAAATTTTTAAACTCTTTTCATGTAATACCACTCCACTTGTATGGCAGTTTTCTTCAATGAAAATGAAAAGGTGTCCTGCACTTAAGGATTGCTTATTTGACCCATTGCCTCTCAGTGCTTCCTCTGAGTCTTCACGATCAAATATCCTGTCTTTCTGCCATTTGAAGCCCCTAGCATTCTGCAAAGTAAGAAATTAAGAAGTCAGTGATCTGATTTCAGATCTCCCAGCTGACGGCAGAGAGCATTATCAACAAGGCACCAGGCTGGCCTGATAAAGGAAAACTTGTGCATTTTATTCCATAAGGATTGCTTGCCTCATGATGTAGGAGTTCAGTTAAAGGAAGCAGAAGGCTTTTGTGCATTGAAACAAATGAATGAAAGCAGCAAGGGTGAGATTTATTTTGTTTCATATTTTATTGCCTGGAAACAGCTGAACTCACCTAATCAACTGTTTCATAGATTTCTAAAGTTACAGTCATTGAGGAAATGGTTATTGTATTTCTGTACTATTGTAGGTGTGTGTGATGCTTTACGAAATACCCAAGTCAGATTTTGTATGTACCAGACATAATCCCTTGGAATTTTCTGAATCATATTTATTTCACTTTGATTTTCTTTCCACCATGAACATGAGATAAAAGAGTGCATTACCCTCAGGTTGTTAAATTTGGTTCCCTGGGTTATTTTGGGAGCATGACATGGGTAGAGCAAGTCACATATTCATCAGTCCCCTGATGTTGCTGCTAAACCGACTTTTTGCCTGCTGGGAACACTTCTGTTCTTGCTAATATGGAAAAGGTTTGCTGTGCTGGTCGGCAAAGTTTTTATCATCTGTGCTTCTACTATATTCTTTGAGTGATGGAAAGGAAGAACAAGCACAGAATCTGTCCATAAGTTTCAGATCTTTGTCATAGGATCTTTACCACTGTAATCGAAAAATAGAAATAGCAAATTCAGAGTTTAAGCACCTGACTAACTATTCTGATACCCTGTTTAGTTCACATCTCTAACATTTCAACTCGGAACTACGGTATTAACTCGTTTTTGCCTAAAGAAAATCCTCCAGCAGGCCATTTGGTGCTGATGCACAGACATCAAGAGAGAATTGTTCATCTAACTTCAGATATTGTCGGTATAAATGTCTCCAGCTAAGCTAGTGACCCTCAAGTCTTTTTATAGGAAGTGGAGAGAAATGGGTGGCTTCAGGTCGTGATTCATCTGGCCTTTTTAGACATTTATTACGAGGTGAGGAGAATCACATCCTAGGATTACCCGTTTCTCTTCATTATTAAAGAGGACCAAGGACTTTCAATGCAGTTATCTACCCTGTAGATTGTAGACAGCTTGGTCAGATGTTTAGTTGGATCTCTCCTACCAGAAGATGAATGCATTACTTCCCTTTCTAGGGGTTGGGGGGGNTTTTTTCTGATACTCGGCCTTACTCTTAAAAGTGTTACTTACTTCTTATTTGAATTTATTTGGCGATGGTTGGTGCAGTTGATGGGTCTTGCTATCTTCAAGATTAAAAGGTCTGTTTTTAATAGAATTCAGTAGAATTAAAAAGAAGTGAGTACTAAGCCAAACTTGTCACAGAAAGCAAACAATGCAAATGCAAAATTAGAGAAAGGAGTGGAAACAGACTGATTCCAGTTTACTAGCAGTGGAAAACTGTGTTCTTCCCCTTACTGATGTTTGTTTTCTAACAAAGTCAAATAGGTTCATAATAGAAACTTGTTAAAGTTTTCTCGACATTTTCTTATTATACTGTGTGTTACGAAAATTCTAATCGATATTATCCCAGATAACCTATTTATTTGAGTAGAAAATTTGAGCCTTCAGTTAAACCACTAAAGTATAATTCTTAGCAATATAGAATCATGGAATCATAGAGTGGTTTTGGTTGGAAGGGATCTTTTAAAGGTCCAACCCCCCTGCAATGAGCAGCGACATCTTCAACTAGACCAGGTTGCTCAGAGCCCCATCCAGTCAGTAAACAATTTTTGAGGACACCCTGGCAATGCATGTATATGTGTTTGTTTATAAATTATGTGTACGTACTACTGCAGTTCTAATTTTTTTCTTCCTGCACCCCAGTGAATTGTCTTCAGTACCCCTGGGGTGCACGTGCTCCCCTTGGGAGACCACTGCCCTCGTGGAACCATCCCTTGGGATCATAGACAGAGCTGACAATGTTAGCGGCCCCAGGAGAGAATGAAGTAACCGTTTTCTTCTGTCAGCCTGTCCTGTGAAATAAATGAAGTACAGAATTACTTACTGCCAGCAACCATCCTAAAATATGAAGATATGCAAATGTTACTTGAAAACAGTGTAAAATGTTCTCACACTGTGGTAGAGTCTTATATGTACGTTGTAGCTGGCCTTGATTGTATTTCTGTTAGCTTATTGTAGTTAGCATATGCCCTCTGGCTCCGATTCATGGAACCTACCAGTGTGCAGCCATGCTCAGTGCTGTGTGGGACTTTAATACCTGCTAATGCAGAGTTTAGTAGAATGAGGGAAGTGGAGAAAGAGATTCCAGATAAGCAGCTTTGCCTGTAGTATTCTACCTGTGTATTTCATTACAAACCTAAAGATTTTAGGCTCTTAATACACAGACTCAATCAACAACATCAAGGAGCAACCACTGATTTTTCAGAACGATGATTCTATCTTAGTATAGGTTTTACTTCTAGATACATGCATTTTCTATGGTTTTTTTTCTAAACATTAGTTTTTATTCCAAGTTTTTTCACTTGGAACTTGAAGTATTGGTTTCAAGGCTACTATTCTGTTAATTTTTAGAAAGAGTTTACAGTAACCATCTTTGTGTACTATGTATGCATGCTAAACGTGATTTAAGATGTCTTTTCACTGTCTGCCATTACCAATTATATGTACAAATGGAAAGCATTAATGTTTGAGACACTTAATGATTTCATATGGCCCGTAGAATGTAATCTTTTTCAGAATCCCATGTCAGGGAATTTTCTATTACTGTTTAACATAGCCTTGTGGAGTGGATCTGCAGTTAATCTGTATAATACAGCAACTTCACAAGATCTTTGCTTAGAGTGATGGTATTTCTTTTGCTCATGAATTTCTTACAATTTTGATAATATTCCACTCTCAGAGATCTCCTAACACTCATATCTTTATGAAATCTCTCAAAGGTTAGTACTAAGTTGTTCCAAAAATACTATGAGTTGAACAAGGTTGAACTTGATAAGCTTTAGGAAGAGTAACACTGTGTGTGAGGCTGCAGTTTGCTGCGAACAACTGTTTCCATTGCATCAAACTATTCCCTGTTATCAAAGTGTTCGCTGCTATTACTGAATTGATTTCAAATGCTGGGTCTACAGTTGTATGTATGAATTTTGTTAAGGATAAAACACAAGGTGTGAAAAATGATTCAAAAGTGACTGTCACAGCTAAAGGACTGATGAGCTTGTCCTTTAAAGATTGCCTGGACATCCTGTGCTCCCTTCCCCTTCTCTCCTCCCTCTCCCCTTCAGCCAGCTGAAAGAAACTTCACAAAATATGATTTTTAATGTAGAACCTAAATTGTGGACAGTAATTGTCAAGGTTGAGTAGTTTCTGAAAACTGCCTAATAAAGGACTTTTTAGTAGCTTTAGCTGCAAGATGTACCGCTATATTGTGAGTACTGTACTACACTGAGGTTTCTGAAGGCACTACATTTGAAGAATAAGAATTTATTCTTACTCTTTCACTGCCTGTCTGTGAAAGATCACAGAATCACCAGATTGTTGAGGTTGGAAGGGACCTTTTGAGATCATCTAAGTCCAACCACCTGCTCAAGCAGCGCACAGTCACCTAGAGCAGGTTTCTCACAACCATGTCCAGTCAGGATTTTGAAAATCTCCAAGGATTGAGACTCGACAAACCTCTCTGGGCAACCTGTAGCAGTGTCTGACCACCCTCGCAGTGAAAAAGTGTTTTCCTGTGTTCAGGTGAAATTTCCTGGTTTTTGATTTGTGCCCATGGCCTGGCGGGAGGCTCTGCTGGGAAAAGTTCGGCTCCCTCTTCCCCATCCCCTCCAATCAGGTATTCACAGACGTTGGTAAGATCCACCGGGGCCTGCTCTTCTCCAGTCTCAGGAGTCATGGCGTTCTCAGCATTTCCTCCTATGAAAGAGGCTCCAGTCCCTTAATCATGTTTGTTGCCTGCATTGGACTGGCTAGATCTGCTAATACTGTTTCCCTTGAAAGTACGAATTTAATTAGACAAATGGCATTCTCATTGTGTAAGTCTGCTGCTGACTTTTTATTATTTGCAGTGCCTTTGGCCTTTACCTCACCCTACAAGGGAATTTTTTCATCCCATAGTTTTTTCACTTTCTCCAACAACCCTGATTTTTCCAGACCTACCATTTAGAAATGCAGCTGCTACTTGCTTTCCATCCTGCCTTTCTTTTGCTGTCAGCTTGTGGGGTTTTTTTAATGAATGCCTTTCAACACATGCTTGTTTAACAGGGGTTTAATTTTGTTCTTAAGTCCAATAAAAATGGCAGGGAATAAACTAGGGGCAGATGTCACAAACAAATAAAAAATAAAGTGAATACAAATTTTGAAAAATAATATCCACACACTAGTCATGCCTATGTGTAATCATCAGTCACAAACCCATTGTATAGTTTTCATTCATTAAATTAAAAATTTCTTTACAAAAGTATACCCGAGTTCAGACTGCTTTCCTCGTTGCTTATTCCTTATTCATATCCCTGGTGATGAATTTGGACAATCTTCAAGGAGCTTCACTTAACTAGGATGCTTAAGGCATCAGGAAAATATTCTGCCTAACCTCAATTAGTTTTACTCTCTTTTTTTCTTGCTCCAGTGGTATTATTATCACAGCTACAGGGGAAAAAACCCCAAAACAAAATGGCAAAGGTAATTAATGCAATAAATGTTGCAAATGTTAAGCCTTCATAGTTAAAAATTTTCTCTTGCAATTATTTATTTTCAAGACTGGAATAGTGTAATGGAAAAATGTATATACTGGCCAATGACATCATCGTCATAATAATTTCAAACCATTTCAAAAAACAATTGCAAAAGCATTTGAGTATCCTCAAAATGAAGACCTGTGTTTCTTACCTACAGCTATAAAGCAAAAGTACTTCACAGGGGTGTCATAGGACAAAAGTTCTGCACGGACACATCTGTAAAGATGAAAAATCTGTGACAATCTTTTGAACTTTATTGCGTCTTTTAGCAGTAGTCCCTCCTATAATGGTCTTTCCCCTTCTGGCAATATGCAGATGCTAGAACATTTTCATTTTCTGCATATTTAACCTCAGTGTTTGAAATTAAATAAATTTATATGGATGCTCTGTGAATAATACAGTTGATTGCACTATTCACAGGTATTGAGAAGAATGGATATTTTTAAATGTGCTTTGCTGATTATATTGTATTTTATTATTTATTTTGTAATAAATTAATAAAATTAGCTTTTGATTATTCATTTCAGACACAGCACTTTTTTTTCCATCCTTCACTGGAAATTCTTATTTGGAACTACCTTCTCTGACATCTGTATCTGAGACCAGGACTGCATCTGGGCAGGAAACAAGCAATCTGACGACTCTGTACTTGACAGTGAAAACAACTGCTCTAAATGGCACAATTCTTTACAGTGAGTACCAATGATACTTGACGCTAAGTATCAGTTTAGTTCCTTCAGGTCCTTATTAACTTTAGTGTACATCAGCTGGCACTTCCTATTCAGCAGCAAAATGAGTCATTAAAATGCAGTAGAAGCCTTTTGGTATTCTAATGCATGATGCATTATAAAATTTGAACCATCGTTCTTTGTGTTCCTCTGGAAAGTTCTTTAATTTATGACTCATTGAGCAAAACATAACTTACAACTGAAAATGCTGCTTCCTGACAAGAAAGAACATAGTAAGCATATGACTCCAATAATAAGTGTTACAGCTCTAAAATACAAATGTCAAGGAAGTTTTGAACAATTTATTACAGACAAACAGCTTCTCCGCAGTTGGGTTGAGACGCACTTTTTATTATAATTGTGATCTTGGTTCCAAAGATTTTTTGATTTGCAGAAGTGTCTTAAGTTCTGCAAATTTGCCATATTTCAGAGTACTCGCTGTGATTTCACACTTCAGAGGATTCTTTTGTGGTCCCCGGACAGTATACTTGCAGACTTGGACATATGCTTGTTAATACTACATAAGAATGTCACTTCTTGCCTACATATTTCATTCCTCAGTATATGGCATGAATTTCTGGCACAGTATGCTTTTCACTAGTCAGCAAGAAAAATAAGCTTCTCTGCCAGTTGGATATTTTGTTATATATTTCAGCTTGTAATTTCTATCCAAATGGAAAGCCTACAAAGTGAGGTGATTTCTTCCTGAATCCAGGAAGAGCTAGAATAATGTTTGTGCAATCTAGGTGATAGATTTACTTCACAAAGACAAAAGCATTAGGAGCGTTCTGAGTTCACTGCAGCTTCTTAGAGTTCGTCTACATGAAGGAATCTAGTTGATTTAATATAAAACGTTTTGATTAACTTCTGTTATTTTCATATTAATCTGGAAGTAATATATGTGAATCTACCTGCACTACGTAAATATTTCTAAGCCAGGTTTAAAAGTAGTATAAGTTTCATGGCATTATTTAATTAGGCCTTTTATTATTATCTGTTTAACACTTTCTTTAGGTGTAAAACATTGTAGCCGCATGTTGAACATTTATGTTTACTGCTTTTCAAAATGCTGTCTCAATTTCTTGTATGTTATAGCTGGGCTGTTTCTGCAGCTGCTTAAGCTACATGGCTGCAGAATTTGCTAATAATCATGGGTAAGTGGTGATATGGCAGTTCTTTATGTTGAAGCAGTTTATACTTGTTAGTTATTTCAATTTCAAGAGGAGTTATTTGTCCTTCAGTAAGAATTCAAGGAAGGTCACTGGAAGTACTTTGAATATATTTGGCATTTAATGATTTTGTTTGCCTCACCACTGCAAAGTTGTTGGCTTCCAGCCAAAGGTAAAGTAAAGCTTGCTATCTATCCGTAAGCTGTAAGCATGTCTGTTAAAAAAAAAAAAAACAAAATCCAACATGAAAGTTTCTCTGCTGTTCTCAGGAGGAAGTGGTCTGTTCTGAAAACCTGGATAAGTGTACTGTACCACAACGAGAGCCAAATTTGTTTCTGTCTCTACTTGTTGGAAAAGGCTTTCATCTGAAAGTAGCAAATTTAAGAAGCTGGGGAGGGATGGTGATGGGGTAGCTTTGAAACAGAATTTGCAATGCAGGATGCTGTTTGCCTAGTTTACAACTCAACTATTTTAAATATAGGGAAATTGCTTATCTTTGTAAACATCAAATGTGCAGAATTTCTAACTGAAAATCAAATTCCAACTCTTTCATTATCTATGCTTTCCAGTAATTACAAATAAATATAAGATACTTGCTTCTCCATTGCATTTTATACAGAAATTACACAAAGATGAACATTATATCCTCTCCTTTTTGTTTCCATCCAGCTACACAAGGCAGTTCCAACCTAAGCTTTAGTTAGTAGCAGGAATTCCACGCTTTTGTTCACAATCATTTAAGACGAAAGTGCATTGAAAAGCGTATTAAACCTGAGAATTTTTTAGGAGATGTCTTTGCCTTTTCTTTTATGTTTCTGCGACATCAGGTGAGAGCTAGCCTGTACTTGGAATTAATGGGCTCCTTAGTGTAGTGTTGAGAATCAGAAATGAGTGTTACCTTGAGCCTTCACTCTGATATAAATCTGTGTGGACTGGGGAATTTCTTCTTTGCTGCTTGTAAATTTTCAAATTTTGAGAAACCTAGAAATTGTCACATTTTATGTGTTTAGTTCTGAGAACTGGTATGATAAGGCAGGTAATCTGCACATACTTCATATGTTTCACAAGTGTGGCTGTGTACTTTGGGTAGACAGTGCTCTAAGTATTTTAGGCAACATGGGATGAAGCACGCAGACTGCCTCAGAATGATGTACTGAGAGTTTAGGTGCAGCTGAAATGATGCTGTGAAAGGAAGAGAGGATGTGGATGCCGCCTTTGTGTACCAAGGGAGAACACCACAGTGGGCATAATCGATAGGTGTATTACGCTCCTTAACTTCATTCGCTGTATGCCAGTGAATCTGCTTCTACCGCTGTTTTTATCAAAAAAAAAAAAAAAAAAAAATAAACATGATTAACAAAAATAGAGTTCCTGTATGCCTAATTCAGTTATATGCATTCAAATACTGCATAATTCTAGGGACATTTTGATGTTACTCTCTATTTAATCAGTGCAAAAGAAACCCCACCGAATTAGGTGGAGCGACTGCCAATTTAAATTACTCAAACTCATACCAAATACATTAAAGAAGCCGCTGTCTCAAAATAAATTCTGTAGTCTTCTCAGACTGTGTCCTTATCATTGAAACAGTTTCTGCTTTTGAATATCAGAGAAAATATTAATGTTCCTAAATTGCATTTAATCAGAGAAGGGTTACTTTCATGTGTACAAGTACACAAAATCTTTCAGTACCAGAGGTAGAAACCAATGCTTCTTTCTCATACCAAACATGAAATTTAAGAGCTCGTAGTCTGCCGTGAAACTTGGAGCCCATCACACATTACAGAAAATCTCAAAATAATACTGACAATGAGAAAAAAAATATTTTTAAACTGCTAACCAAAGTGATTCTGTGGCTTTTCAGTCTTCTAGCTCTGCAGGAGTAGCAGTTGTACATTTGGGGCAAAAGGCTTTCATTTTAAAAGTAAAGAAAAATAATATCAGGAAAAAGAGTAGAACTTAGACAATTTTGTTGCACAAGGGTGTGTTTCATAAATGCAAGATAGTACCGCTATTTAACCAGTTTAATCTGTCTTTTCTAGATAGGCAGCAATTTGAGCCCAGTGGCCACTCGCCATCCTACTGATGTACAGCTTGCAGTTTTCCTGTGAAAGAATGATTGCTGAGATGTGATTTCTTTGACCTGATCCCCTCACATAATCTCTACTAAGGTCAAGATAAATTACCCCTAATATCCGGCAAGATTTTTTACTCAGATGGTTCCTCATCTCTGTCTGTTCCTGGAACCTGTCTGTTTTGCTTAAGACTCAGACTTTTCCTATGAAGGCAACTTCCCACCATGTACACTAGGTAGCATATGCTCTTTTGTATTGCCAGAACAAAATTCTTCAGAAGGACGCCCTGCCTCCTCATGTTCACTGCAGAAAGATTTAAAGGACCGTCCCTTCAAAGGATCTCATACCACCTAGCAGATAATATGAAGAATGCTGTTAGTCACCTGTAAGAGTGACTTACAAGCACTCCCCAGACTGAAGTTCAAGCAGTAACACTTGCTGAGGTTTCAAGGAGTAATGCTACCTTTGGGGGAGCTGTCCCACATTTTTTTACTTTACTAGTAATAACGAGGACCTTCTTCCAAGTTTTCACGAGTGGGCAATGTGAATGGACAGACACAGTCAGTGGGAGAAGAGAAATAAGCTATTTATCTGTCGCTTCACTTCGTCAAGATATGTCAGTCTTCACAACCCTCTCCCACTTCATTTTCTCTGAATGCAATGTAACTTACAGATTTACTTATTGATAGAAATTGGAAATTCCCGGAACAGCATGTGCAGGGAGGGAAGAAGAAGATAAGGAAACAAATGATGCAATATGTGCATATATCAGTTATGCTAGGATTAAAAGCAGTAACTTTTTTAACAGTGATACCGCAATACATTTTGAAAGAGAATTATCAGGTTATTGTAGAAGGAAATCATAAAAGCCAAACGCATAAAATGCAGTCAAATTAAAGTAGCTTTGGAGTTAATTAGGTATTCAGAATACAAAATATATCTAAGCATAAAAGACTTGCAGTAGGTCACGGGATTTGTAACAGACCAAAGAAACACTGTGTTGCCTAGAAAGCTGCTCTCGAAGAGGGAGTTCACATTGTGAACTGTTTCTGCTATGAACTATAGGAAAGCAAATGATCAGGAAGTTGCAAGCATCTGTTGCCTCTCTCTATCTGCTAAAATATATTATGTTTTTCTTTCTGTTTTGTCCTCCAAACTAAAGTTGATCGTTTTCTCTTTACAAACAAGTAGGTTTTCCAGTAAGGAGCTGTCCCAAGTACACCCACATTCTTTGTACTTTTCTGGATAAAAATGTTAAGGTATGTTCTAAGCTGTGGCCACCTCCAGCAGCTCCAGGCGGGGGAGTCCATCCTGCCCGGCTGCTGGAGCCCAGCCCGGAGGCACTGAGACTCCCACGGGTTCCGTTAGCTGACGCCACTGGCTGGGGTGCCTACACCCCTGGTCTGACTCCAGTAGCTGCCACCAAACCGACTCACACTGGTCCCCCCCGCAGCTGGCACTTAGTCCTTGCTGCACTCTAACATGTGTGATAGAGGGTGAGATTACACAGAGAGATAGTTAAGAAAGGATTTAATAAGAAGACAAGAGAGACTGTGGTGATCAGACGCAGGGCTCAGTCAGACAAGCGTGCTGATCGGCTCCATTTTACGTGCAACCCTCCGCTTTTATACTGCTTCAGGTCTGTTCCTCCTCTGTTTCTTCCTCGTTCCCTGTTTGTACACATTGCCTCATTGGTTTGCATACTTGCACCAACGCAATCCTCCCCCGGTATCCCAGAGCCCCAGGTTTGCACCCTTCTCGGTTGCAAAGTCCAGGTTGGCACTCTGAAGTGATGCCTGAAGTTTCTTGATAGCCCATCCATTAGTGTGACTGACAAGACTGGTTTCTTGTCGTTGTTTCTGTTACTGTTTGTTGGTCACGTCTGTGTTTTGCTTACTGTCCTCCCCTTTTCCTTACCATCCCATTTTGACAGGGTCCTCAATCAGATAATCTTACCTAAATAAGCACTCCCACACTCTGCATGCCATACAGGTTAGTGTAACCAACCAAGCTTGGTTCTTGTTACTACCTCCATTTGTTGTTCAGGTTGGCGCCTCTGCGTGTTTTGGTTTCGCCCTTTTCCTTATCCCATTTAACAAGGCTGTTGATCAGATAACCTTAAGGAAGCAAATGCTCTCTCCTACCACATACCCTCGTAAAAAGTTTTTGTATGGTGTATGTGTTGTGTGTTTTTTCTCAAGTCAGCTACAGACAACGGATAGGAGATGTGCTCCAGACAAGCTGGAGAATTCAATACAGATAGGATTCTGGAACCCAAGGTTCCAGGCTTCCAAACATGATGATTCTGGAAGTTGAGAAGAGCATAGTAATCTTATGCTCAAATACTGCTGAAGAAATACATGTGGTAAATTCAATTTCGTGACCTAGCTATTGAGTCTTTTTTACTTCAGTTAAATATGGTAAAATATACTGCAAAAAACAGATTCACATTTTAACAGTTTGTCTTAAAGGGGAATAAAAATCCTAAACAGGAACTGTGTCTTACCTTCTGTGATAAGTAAATACAGTTAAATTCAAAGGGTAAATTCATAAAGAGAAACCTGTCCAAAATAATTTGCAACTCCAGGTGTCAGTTCTTTTTTTAGTAAACGAACCATGTGCCATCTATCATTTAAATAGAAATCTTTTGCTGTCATATTTACAGTATAGTATTTAGCAGAAGTGAACAAAGATTGAAAGATACTTTCAAATATCTTTTTATTCTTAGTTTGAGCTGTGCAAGTAACACAGTATGTGTAATGTTTTGTAGATAACAATTATTCTCATCAAGTCTGGATGGTATCGTTAATTGGGAAAGGTGAATTGTTCATAATCTTTGCAGAGATTATAAGAAAGGGATGTTGTCTTATAATTTTTGATTTCTATAATATGGTTGAAAAGCTGAATGAAATAGTAAATCGTGATACTCTAGTATTTTTGTAATTTGTTTTTTTTTTATTGTCACCTTTGTCACCTTAATGGTACTGCTAGATATAAAGTTCATTCTACACTACTGTAAAGATCTCCGTAAGGTTTATGCAACTACAGCGGTATAAAAGTAAATTTTTTTTTTTGGTTATTTTCTTTTACTTTGACTTGTTATCAGCTGTTGATACAGAGTTTAATTTTATTCTCACAGTCACTCAAGCAGAGTACTGTATATGGATAGAAGACTCCTCAATGTCACATAGACATTATGACTGGCGATGGCATTCCAGAAGCGTAGAATATTTTTGGAAGGTCCTACACTTTCAGAAGTGTGACTGTCTCCATTTTTGTTTTCAAAGCTAGTGGAAGGAATTCGAGAGAACAGTTTCTTCACTTGTATCTTGTGGAGGGAAGACCAACAGTTCGATTCAGCTGTGGAAACTCTCAGAACATTCTGACTGCATCCGTCAATCAATCCATTAGTAAGGGTATACTCATCCCTATCACGATAAGGTAAGAACTTAGCACTGCGGTACACTAAAGAGTTTTAGTCATACATACTGAGCAATAAAGTGTCACTTGTCTTTTTATTGTCAAAAAAAAGTGAACTCATATTGGAAAGCAAAATTGTATGCATATTTGGAAACCTTCTTCATAAGGTAGAGTCCTTGATTGAAAATACATTCTAATTCACAGAGATTAGTTCAGTCCTTTAGAGAATATCTGAATCATTCAAACTCCAGACGCTTTTACAGATACTCAGAACTGAAACAATTTAAACATGATGTTGGAGGTTACAAATGGGTAGCTCATAATTTATGCTTATTAATTTACACATTGAATAAGATTTCTCATCAGAATTCTGGTGCTAAATATAGGACTAATTTATTGTTTAAGATGAAAAATCAGAAATGGGCACGCTAACAACATCTCGCAATGCAGTAAGCTCTCATATCTACATATGCAACAGTACTGTCAGCAGTATACAATGGTGGCTGACCAGTACTGTCATTTTTCATCTGGTACACATAATTGTTCACAGAATGGTTAACTTACAGTTTTGGAAAAGGTATGGATATCATGCCTTGGTAATGGATTAACTCTTTTCCACTCACAGAATTTCTTATGTGCAAGTTAGGGAAAAGGTAGGAATGAAATAATATAGGTATTGTGTTATATTTATATTAGTAACTTTAAAATAAATTTTACTTTAAAAATATTTTAGAAATAATTCTGACGCCCACATAAAATTTTAAAGTTATTGAACTGAAGGTAGTTCTAGCTAGGACCATTTTTGCTGTTACAGGATAGTATGTGAAGGAGACTGCAGAAGTTACCCTGAAACATGCACATCAGAGTTCTCAAAATTACCTTCTTACTACCAAAAAAGGGAAAATAAAAGCATCATCTGAAGGGTTTTGTATTTGCCTTCTGAGGTGTTTCTGTGTGATGTAAATATTGCAAAATTCTAAAATGCTGCTCATGCCAGGAGGTTTGATGATCTCACTATATAGAGTAGATTGATATAGGGAGAAGAGACTGGTTAGGCTTTCTTTGGTTAGATTTTATGCTGAACCCGTAAGCTTTACCATATTCTTTTAGAAACAGACTTGTTAGAATATAAAACCTCTTTTCAATATATGGAAGGATGAAAGGATCTACCATTTAAGAAACTGCTTCGTTTCCATCTTATATTTCTTCTCAGCCACAGGTCTGTACATTACTCTTATGCTCCATTTTAAAAGTTTTTTTCCCTTTATTCTATATTAGTATTAATGCCTAGTATTAATGAAGCAAAGTCACATAGCATACATTCGAATCTAATTACTTGTTAGCTGACAGTGCATTAATCTGTTTTAGGATTTTTGTACAAATTGCAAATGTATATAAAATTTGCAAAGAAAGTTCTGTCCCTTCCTCTCTCTCTGAGCCAGCAGATTAATTTTTTTTCTCTTAGAAGATACTTGATAGAAGTATACAGTTCAATATTAACAAACGATTCTTTGTTTTTTAATCTCAGAGACTACTCTTGTGAGACGTTGGTCAGCTAATTGTCTGCACTGTATTAGCTGTGGTAGCATTGCCTGTGTTTTGTAAGATTAAGACATTAAGATGCTGTACAGATCGCAAAGCCTAGTAATATCTTAGCAACAAATGCAGCTAAATGGCATTGAAAAGATTGATTCTAGTTACAGAGTTCAAGTTCACACTGACAAATAAATTTATTTCCCTCTTTTTTACCTTAAAATTAACACCTGTATATTTGTGGTCTCATTCTCCATATTGTTACACTAAAAAGTAATGTCAGTTCAATTTACACATTAACTTTGTTTACTGGAATTTATACTGCTATTTTTAAAACAGTGGCATACTAAATAACTTGCAGGGTGTGATTGTAGGCTGTGACTGGCGGGGATTTACATGCATCTGAGTTTATGGGCTTGGCCTTCAGAATGACTCCTGATTATTCTTGTGAGTCCTTCTAAAATGTAGAGAGCGCAGTATATCCTTCACCAAGCAGCAATAAAATTGTAATCCTTCAGCAATCATCGTTAACCTCTGCCAAAGAAAAAAGCAAACATAACAAGGCATTTGTGGCCCCCCAGGATCTTGTATCATAGGCTATAAAATACAAATCCATGACAAAACTGTTGATTTGTGTTCTCTTAGTGGCTGTTGAAGATGGATAACTCTATCTGTATGTTTTACCTGCAAAATTAATGAGGTTTTTTTCCCTGTAATGCAGGAAAAGTGACAAAGACTGGCATAAATAACAATTTTTGCTACTGCTTGAAAACCTTCCAATTGGTAGACAATATTTCTATTAAATTTGACTTTGAATAAGTCTGTAAGATCATATTTGACAGACAGTCCAGTTCTGGATGCAACTGTGGCTCCAGTGGATAAACAGCATAATTAACGCAACTCATAATGTCTATAGGAGCAGATGTTCATCTTCTCACACTTTTTTCTTTCTAAATCTACCATGTACAGGAACCTGAGATATCCCCATAGTTTACAGCTATTACTTTCTCTTAACTATATGATTAGTTTCCTTAGATACGGCCATTTCTTTCAAACCTGATGAAGATTAAATGAGTTTTAAATGTTCAGTCATTGTCTTTACAGTCCTTGTGAAACGACAGCTTTATAGAAGAAAACAGTAAAACTCTGATTACTTTTTTTGCCTCACCTAAAGAAACTAGAGACCTGTTTCAATGCAGTTTTAGTCATTGTTTCAATTTCTGTTTATTTTAGAATGATTTGATGCTGGTTTTGAAAATATGCATTTGTTTGGGTTTATTTTTTTGTGATTTCATAATTGAGAATGTATTGATCTTTTCAGTTAAAGCTTTGGGAACATACTTGAGATGTAGTTTGGATTGCTTTTATGGATTTGTTTTTAAAGTTATTCAAAGAACATTGGTTCAAACACATTTCATTCCACATGTGGGTTCTAAAATGCATTTGCCTGATGCAAAATTTGCTGTACGTTATTTGTGGTTAAAGTGATGTGACTGTCACTGAGGCCAGATGGTGTTTCTTCAATACAGTGGTTGAAGGAAAGTAACTTTAACAAGCAAGAGATTGAGATAATCGTCACCTGTATTTTGATTTTTCTAGATAGTGGGGTGGATTTTAGCTTTTAGAGTAGGAATACTGATTATTTTTTGTAGATATCTTACACTTCTCTAAATGACAATTTTTTTTAATTACTTTCCTTAAAAAGTTTAGGTTGTCTGTTCTAGATGGTGATGGGGGACACCAGATTCTTTTCTGTTCAGAAGATCTAGGCAAACATTAATTAAAATCTTACCTGTATAGGGCAGTGTCACTCTTTTCCAGCTTATTTACCTTCAGAATTGTCAAAATTTTGCTCTGGAATTTAATGAACATAGTGCTCATCCCCACTGAGCTTTGTTATTGTATTATGTACATTAATATTTCATGTATCTTCCAAGTGAACATATTGAATGTAGTTGTTTCCAGTTTTCTGTCACGCTTTAATTAGTGGTATGGATGTAAGCATTTACTCATGGCTGAGAAGGGCACCTTTAGCTGTCCATAAAAGTGTTTATTTGTTAAATAAATTATTCAGTTAATGTTGTTTGGCCAACTCTAGCCTAGACCATGCAGTGGTACACAAGCTGCTCAAGTTTATTATTTGGTCTTCATGCTTCAAAAGCAGATGGCACGTTCTGAACTGTGAAAGTCCTCAACATGTTTTTGTACCTCCACATGGAAGCTTTGGCAAGACGTAAGGTACTGAGTGCAAACTACATCATTATATTATCAGTGCCCATGTTTTTACCTACACTTCCACTTCCTCCTTTTCCACAGAAGAGACAGTTGTTTGAACTGATCTTACAAAGTTTTTTATTGCATGTGCATTCTGAAAATGTGTTTTCAAAAAGAATACGGAGATCGTCATCCATACAATCTGTTGGCTCATTTTGAGTCATGGGGTTTACCTGTTTTATTTCAACATTCCAGAGAGATGTATGTTTTCATATTAGTGCATACTTTTAAGTCATCGTTTTGTTAGTATTTACAAGTGCCTAGGTGCTCTGCATAGTGTGCAAGTATTACCGAAAATTACATTAAATCAGTAAAACAAAAAATTACTAATTTTCTGATGTTGTGCTATTGTTTCCAGTATTACCAGTTACCTAAGAATACAGGAATTTTTTGTTTGACAAATTGAAAGCATCTGAGCAGCTCTTTGTAAACATCAGTGGCTTTGTATCTGAACAGGTCTATAGGGTAGCCTGTATTCGTGATGTGCGGAAGACATTTTGCTGTCTTCAAATACTCCTGAGCTTCATACTTGCAATATTGAGTTCCAACTTTATCAGTTATGTGATGAAGGAGAAATGGAAAGGTGTTTTGGTAGATAACTTGAGCCAACTTGATGCAATATTGCCATCATCTTATCACACCTCCCCTTTCCAAAATTCTTTGAAGATTAACAGTGAAAGCAGTCTGGGAGAGATTTAGGAGTTGCTATTCTATCATACGAACTTAGAAATTGATAAAGAAAACACATTTAGATGTGGTTTTGAAATGGAGTATCTTACATACTGTATATTTTAATTTTGAATTTTAAGTCAGCACGTACATGAATCATGCCCATGTGGATGTTGTGTTGCATAAAACTGGAAATGCTGTAGGACATTAAGTAGATTTAATACATTTTGAATTAAATTTGGAATTCCTTTTAGAAGGACTGTATATACAACTATACACATGTACAATTACTGCATTTTCTATAGAAATTGCAAATCATGATAGCTCAGCATAAGTCTTAGGGGGACAAAACCTAAAAATGGCTTTCAGAGATGATTTTCCACTGAAATTCTCTGCCGTTGATGGTTTATCAGGCCTTGTAAAAACAGTAGTAGACTGAGTTCGGTTTGTAATGTATATCTATTTTATAAAATCATCATCACATTTGCCACTATAAGGTATGTGCAGTGTATGCCTATATGTTTGTTCTCTGAAAAACTTAATCCTGGTTCCATCAATCCAGCTGTTAGTTTTACATAGGTAAATCACTACATCTGTTACTCAGTCTCAAAAACAGTCCCATAATACATAGAGCATGTAGGACCATGTCCAGTCATGTTCTGAATGTCTGAAAGAGTCTCCAGTCCCTTACTCCTCTTTGTGGCCTTTTGCTGAACTCGCTCCCGTAAGTCCATATCTTCCGTGTACTGGGGAGTCCAGAACTAGATACAGCACTCCAGATGTGGTCATACCTTTGCAGAAGAGAGGGGGAAAATTAACTTCTTTGTCCTGAAGGACAGTCTTGCCAGTAAAGACTGAAGTAAAGAAGGCACTAAGTATCTCGGCCTTTTCCAGATCCTCTGTCAGCAGATCACGTTCCCCATTCATCAGTGAGCCCACATTTTCCTAAGTCTTCCTTTTGCTGCTGACGCTCTTGTAGAATCCTTTCTTGTTGCCCTGGATGTCACTTGCCGTAGTCAAGTAGATGTCAGCCTTAGCTTTCCTAACCCTATCCCTGCAAGATCAGACAGCAACTCTATACTCCTCCTGGATCACCTGCCCTTGCTTCCATGCCTTACGCACTTCCTTTTCACGTCTGAGTTCTATTAGAAGCTTCTTGTTCACCCAGGCAGGCCTCCTGCTACGTTTGCTGATTCCTGCTTGTTGGGATGGACCTTTCTTGAGCTTGTAGGAGGTGATAATTGAATATCAACGAGGTCTCGTGGACCACTCTTCTCTCCCGGGCCATATCTCATGGGTTTCTTCCAAACAGATCCGTGAAGAGACCGAAGTGTGTTCTCTGATGTCCAGGGTGGTGCTCTTGCTTTCTGCTTTGCTCCCTCCTCTTAGGACCCTGGATTCTACCATCTCATGGTCTCTGCAGCCAAGGCTGCTTCTGACATTCACGCCTTCAACCAGTTCTTCCTTGTTTGTAAGTATCAGGTCCAGCAGAGCACCTGCACTTATTGGCTCTTTGATCACCTGTGCCATGAGATTGTCAAATCACTCTAGAAATCACCCAGATGACTTGAGCCCTGCTGTATTGTCCCTCCAGCAGATACCTGGGTGGTTAATACCTCTGGTTGTAGTCCAAAAATTCTGCCAAAAACTTTTGTGTGTCTGTCTAATCGGGTCATGACCAGATTGATTAATTCGTTGTATTATGAAAAAACTGTAGATCCCACTGGACTTTGTTTTTTGTCTCCTCAACGTGGGAAAAGCGTAGCAGAATCATAGACTTGTAGAATCATTTAGGTTGGAAAAGACCGTTAAGATCATCGAGTCCAACTGTTAACTGAGCACTGCCAAGTCCACCACTAAACCATGTCCTGAAGTGCCCTGTCTACATGCTTTTTGAATACCTCCAGGGATGGTGACTCCACCGCTTCCCTGGGCAGCCTCTTCCAATGCCTGACAACCCTTTCAGTAAAGAAATTTTTCCTAATATCCAATCTAAATTTACCCTGGCACAACTGGAGGCCATTTTCTCTCGTCCTATCACTAGTTACTTGATAGGAGAGACCAGCACCCACCTCACTACCACCTCCTTTCAGGTAGTTGTAGAGAGCGAGAAGGTCTCCCCTCAGCCTCCTTTTCTCCAGGCTAAACAACCCCAGTTCCCTCAGCCGCTCCTCATCAGACTTGTGCTCCAGGCCCCTCACCAGCTTCGTTGCCCTTCTCTGGACACGCTCCGGCGCCTCCATGTCTTTCCTGTAGTGAGAGGCCCAAAACTGAACACAGTACTCAAGGGGTGGCCTCACCAGTGCCGAGTACAGGGGGACGATCACTNCAGCTTTCCAGCCACTCTTCCCCAAGCCTGTAGCGTTGCATGGGGTTGTTGTGACCCAAGTGCAGGAGCCGGCACTTGGCCTTGTTGAACCTCATACAATTGGCCTCGGCCCGACGATCCAGCCTGTCCAGATCCCTCTGCAGAGCCTTCCTACCCTCGAGCAGATCAACCCTCCCTCCCTAGTCGGTGTTGTCTGCAAACTTACCGAGGGTGCACTTGATCCCCTCGTCCAGATCATTGATAAAGATATGAAAGAGGACCGGCCCCAGTACTGAGCCCTGGGGAACACCACTTGTGACCGGCCACCAGCTGGTTTTAACTCCATTCACCACAACTCTTTAGGCCAGCCAGCCAGTCTTGTAGCCAGTGAAGAGTATGCCCGTCCCAAGCCATGAGCAGCCAGTTTCTCCAGGAGAATGCTGTGGGAAATGCTGTCAAAAGCTTTATTAAAGTCCAGATAAACAACATCCACAGACTTTCCCTCGTCCACTAATAGTATTTCGATGGTAAGTGTTTGCAGACTCCTGTCTTACTAGTTCCATACAGTACATACTGACGTAAGAATTCTCTTCTTTCACCTCTTTTTTTATGCAGTTATCTGCAACACAGATAATTCACTGAGCTTTTTATGGCAGCTGTGTCAATGGGAGGGCAGAAGTGTCATGTGGTTTGGCCATGACTTTTTTCTTTGCCCTTGAACATTGTGATTTTCAAGAATGCAATTATGATGTTATTTTGATTTTTATAGTTTCTGGCTGGGTAGATTTATTCTCATATGAAATTGAATTTCCATCATTAACTGATTTTGGATGGTTTATTCCAAAGTGGCTCACCACAGACACATGTTCATAGTATATAGAATCGCAATACTTCCCATTCATAGTATGTCGTTCTACTTTAACCTCAGATAAAAGAGCTATGTCACTACAGAAGTGATATCTGCTGTGGTTTTTTATTTTCAAGTTAGGGAGCTGAATTCAATGTCATTTGAGTACCTGCGAGGATGTGTAGTCCAGAAGCTAAAACAACTGGTGGAAAACAATGCATTAAAGAAGGCTTAATCACTTCTGTTGCTAGGTGTGAGTTTTCTTCAGTCTGTTTCAAATACATTCATATCAATACAAATGTTTAAATGTGGACTGTGGCAACAGTTCAGTAATACTGAGTAGCATAGTCCAGCATTGTCAGCTGCCCTTCCTGAAGTGGCAGGCATTCAGACCTCTTCTCATAGTTGTGATCAGCACCCTCCATCCTGCTGAACTGGACTCTGAGTCACAGATGGAATACTATGACCTGCCTGAAACCACAGAGGCGACATGAGAAAGCGAAGTATATTTACTGCATTTCAAAGATAAAGACATTGAAAAAATAGGAAGCTGTTGATTACTTACGTGATTTAAGAAAAATTCTAATGAGTCGTATTCACTCCATCTAACCTTACCTGCTTTCAAGTTAGGTATCTAGTCTAGAGGTGTTTGTCTGTATCACTATGTGGATTTATGGCAAAATCTAAAAATTCGTACAGTACTCAGACTATTACTGCTCACTAGGCCTTTTTGCCATGCAGCTAAAAGTTGGCAGCTTGTCTTTAGGTTACCTACCTCCACTGAATTATGGAAGTCAGTGTTAAATGGTGAACATTCTGAAAAGATAAGAATGGGCTTGCAAAACAAAACTTCTTTCTCACAATCTTTTTCCGCATTGATAACCCCTTCTTTCTGTTGCAATTACTGCAACTTCAAATCTACTTGAAAATGCAAGGTTCTGAAGTTGTAAGCGGTGATGATAAAAGGAATACATTTCTTAAGTACCATAAGAAACAGTAGTGCAAACAGTGACAGTTATTTGAATTTTAAACAAATATCTCTTTCTTAAGTCCTGTTAGTATGGCGCACCTTCCAATCTCCTGTTGAAAGTGGAATTTGAAAAACTGGACTTTGCTGGTAATTTTATGTAATCAAATGTTATGTCAGGTCTGGCATTCTGTTAAATCAAATTCTGTCTGGGGGCAAATGCTTACTTTTAACTCAAAAAGATGCCCTGAACTTGTGCTTGAAATAGACGTAGTAAATTCTTGTCTGCCCTTCAGTGTCCTGAAAAAAAAGAGGGCATAATTGAACTTCTGTTCCTCGAGGTATCATCCACCAGAATTGAAACTTTTTACTTGATGGAGTAAGAGAAGCTACAGATGGCTGTAATCACTAATAGAAACAAGGATAACTGTTATTTTTACCTATATTATTACCTGTTTTAAGAGTCATAGGATTTATGATTCTATATTATTACCTGTTTTAAGAATGTAACATACTTCATTTGTATTACCAATGCTGCTAGAGGGTATTTATAATTATAAGCATGTTCAACTTAGCATAATTAAGCAAAATCAGGTAGCACAAAAGTCACAGTAACTTTCGCAGTAGCTTATTTTGTATTGCTTTTACCTTTGTAGGATGCACTAAATCAACCTACAAGAAGAGAAGGCTGGTAAATCCTGTCTCATTTAGACACTTCTAGTGTAACAACATATCATTTGAAAATTAGCACGAGAGATAAATACTACCAATCTGTGGCTTTGTTTACACAAGTGTAGTGTCCTAGAAATAGATTTATTTATAGAGTACATGTATACATATTGCATGTGAAGAAAGACTGTTGTGAGCTCCTTTCAAGCCTGTGACAGCTGGTGACCTTTGACTTCAATAAAGTTGTTCCACTTCCTAGACAACATTTATATTGAAAATAGACATACATTTTTGTTTCTCACTCCGCAATGTTATTTTGCTTGCCTGCAAGCATAACTGCCTCCTAACTATGTAAAATACTTAATCGTTCACCAGAAAGACTCGAAGATTTAACTTTTCACTAATGTACAAGACATACAAAGAAATGTTTTATGATTGTGAGCGAAAAAAAGAAATACTTCTGAAGCCACTTCTGCCTTATCAGTGGTCATTTTGACATGAGTCCAGTTTTATATTTTGTATACTGACTGTCCCAATGAGAGTGCCTGTATAGCCTAGTGGTACAATGGGAGGGGTTTTTTAATCTTTCTGGTGGTTAAGGTGCATACCTGGCCAGTAATTCTGTTGCTTTTCCACCATTCTCTGTCTCTAAAGTAGAGGACCATACTTGAAAATAATGATGAAGGTTGATATTCTCAGTTTTGACAGATATTTTTATTATGTCCTTTTTCTTAAGATAAGTCGAACATTTTGGTAATACCTCTCAAACCCTGGATTTCCTTGCTGTCAATAATTGATTTTAAAGAAATGCCAAGTGGTTCAAGACA
Organism: Pandion haliaetus; assembly: GCA_013401275.1. Lineage (NCBI taxonomy): Eukaryota > Metazoa > Chordata > Aves > Accipitriformes > Pandionidae > Pandion > Pandion haliaetus. The sequence continues at coordinate 100,763 of VYZV01040543.1, forward strand.
GCATATTGTCTTTGTATTCTTCCTACTGCAATTGAAATGGTAAAAGGAATAGGCCTAATGAGGGATGCTTAGAAGCTTTGTCACATCAATATTCACATGGTTAAACAGGGTCGGATGTTTAACGACCATGGTAATCTCTAATGTATGTTCAGTATTTCATTGTTACACGTATTACAAATATGTTGGTAATAAGATATGTGAACAGATTGTTAGTTTTTCATGCTGTAACCTTCAAAAGCATGACTAAGGCATTGTACAATTCAGAACATTCTAACACCTTCCTGTTTAGCAGCCCCTCTTATCAAAAGTGACATAAATAATAGCTAGTGTAATTTTCAGAATCAAGAATACCCAGAAAATCTCATTTTCCAAAGAAAGCTCGAGGATTAATAATCACATTAAAGAAGCAGTTTCAATGCACTGTTGATAACTGCAATAGTTATTTATTAGTTTCTTAGTGACTGATGTTGCTAATAGTAGTTACTAGTTTATGTGATTTTACTGAAGCTCTGTGTCACAATTTACTGGGTCATCTGAAGACAATAACCTGTGTGTTCACCAGAATTAAGGTATGCATTATAAAACATAAAGAATGCACATTTCATTACCTTTTATTTTTAGATCTGGGTGTTATAATTTTAAAATTCCAAGTTTCGAAAAACCTCTGTGTTTCTGCAAGAAAAATAGCAAGATTAAAGTTCTAATAGTCTGTATAATCCAATTCCCATTTTCTGGATACATCGGTTTTGAAATTACGTAATTTGCCTTTCAGCAACATTACAGCTAAAGCATTCGTAAGTGTTCTTTTTATTATATCGTGGAAATTCTAAACTGCATTTAACCTAAATTTCCAGAATTTTGCTAAGCTCTTTAGAACTCTCGCTTCATGTATTAAAGATGACACTGCTTTAATGGTGCATACCGATCCTTTCAAGTGTGCCATAGTCCTTTTTTTTCTTGTGTGCCGCATAAAGCTTTGTATTCCAAGTGCTGCTGATGTGATTGCTTACTCACTGCAGTTTCTCTACATAGATAAGTTTCCGTTCCGTGATCTCATGTGATTGACTTTTTCATCTTCTTGTGCCTGGGTGAGACTGTGTGAAACAGATAGCAAAGATTTCAAAATACTTGGCTGTTCCCTCTGTTCCAGGGAAGAAGCAGGATGCAGAACCCTTCTGATCTGCTTGGCAGGCAGAACAGTTCTTTCCCATGACATGATAGTACAAAGGGATTTCAGTACTACTGGAGAGACACTAGGTATTCTGCATGAAACTATGCAGATATCTGTGACTTGAAAGAAAAAGGAGTCACCGGACTACAGAGGGGAAAATGAACTTTTGAAATTCAAGATAATCTGGTATACTGAAAAATAGTTTTTCAGTATTGTTCAAAATTTTGACAGTTTCAGTATTTATTTATTTCTAAAGTATATAGAATTCTGTAAAACTCATTAGCTCATTATCTGGTCACCCAGTGCTTCACACAGAGGACTTTTCAGACAACTGTTTAGTTTCTGATAGTTTGGCACAGCACGTGGAACTATAGCGATGAAGTATATTGCCAAATAGCTTATGAACGCGCCGTGTTGTCTTCTTCCTAAGTGAGATCATAGTAAATGTTTACACCGTTGTATTTCTGAGTTCTGAAGAGCTAAACCAAAAAAAATCTGTGAAGGCAAAGCAATTTTAAAAATTCTCTTCCTCAAGCCTGTTGTTGCTGAAGTGGAAGATCAATACAGAAATAAGATTGGTTCAGTGTGCCTGTAACAGTTTGCAATTCTCTACAGGTTTGCTTTAGCTGAAAGCAATAGGAACTGCTATTTGCTCTGTAGATATTGAAAATCAGTAAAAATTAAAGAACAGGAGGCAGCTAGGCTTTGCATGAGTGTCCAAAAAAGGAGTGGTGGAGGGAAGGGGAAGAAAACATACCTCCCAGCAAGCCAGTTTGGCTGTCTCTGATACACCTCACGAGCACCAGTAATTGTAGAAGAATCAGAGGGCAGGTCTCCACAAACAACGAAACAGGCAGTGCGGTCACACAGTCCAGACTGCTGCGAGGTTAGCTGAATTTTCTCCTCTGTGCGGAGGAGAAGGGAGCAGTTCTTCTTGGTCTAGGTGATCAGCTCCTAGCTCAGCAGCAAACTTCCTATGTGGTTTTAAAGAGTTTGGTTAATCTTAGCTTGTTAGTTTGCACAGCTCTAGAGTGGGAGTAGTACTTACCTATCTCAAAAAGGGGTTCAAAAGATTAAATGCTCTGAGGCCAAGTTAAGTATTTAAACAGATTAAAAAAAAATGTGGCATTGACATCCTGGTGCATGATCTGTATTTTGTACTGTACTCAGTCCAGCTCTGTGACCCAAAATCATCACAGGACCTCAGCTATACTAACTTGGGATCTCTGTTTCATACAGTTCCTTGGAAATCCTTTTTTCATGGGGGATGAGGGAAGGAAGAAACAGCAATGGTTATTCTGCGTTTTATTATTATTGTTATTTTAATTGCTATAACTTTATTTTTTCTAGCTTCTTGCTTTTAAATAAATTTCAGGCAGATATTCAATATATAGTTTGCACATCTGCAGAGAACAAGGAGCAAAACAGGACATTAGACAGCTGGTTGTTTCAGGACTAGCCAGTTTAGGTCTAATTTTACATACTGGCAGTAAAAAAATTTGGTGCTTCAAATTGTGTCACTTGATTAAAGAGAGTATTGAGTTAAATCTACACATACCTTTGTTAAATAGTCCTCCTTAATAGTCAGGTCAGAGAGAGAGACGTGAGCTGCATCTTTCTGAAAGTCTGAAACTCATTCAAGGAAGACAGCTGAGGAAGGAAGGTGTCTCTCTCCCTTTGACTGAAGTACATCAATTATGTGACGAATTTTTATTCTGGAATGTAGTTAATTCAGGTGGGAGAAGGTTTTTTATTCATCTCTCCACCACCTTGACTGTCCTTATTACCCTTTGCTTGTTCTTTGAAGCATACATTGACCTGGCTTTTTATTAGACCATAAGCTGTTCATGAAACTTTCTTCTCTGCTTGCTCACCGTTGTGTGCCGCTTGCCTTTTGTCCCACTCTCTTCAGCTTTGTTGATCTATTTTCTATGTAGTTACTGTTGCTGCTGTTACATCTGAGATCACCTTCATCCAAGGCTGCATTGTCATTTTGTGACCATTACTTGACCTTGTCCCTGACATGGCTGGAAATACAGAATTAAATAAAAATGTTCTTCACTGGAGGCTGATTGCAGATGGGAATTTAAGCTGTGTGTAAATGTAGCAGAAACCAGAGGGCAGACACCTTCACCAGAAACAGGTTAGGTGTGCAGATTTATGCTAAAATTGCATCATGCAGCTCAAAATAAATAAAGATATTTTAAAATAGCTAGGACTGGTTTTCAAAGGCATTGCTGTCATACTGGTACTGACAAGGTTGTACGGTAAGACACTTAGGTTTTCAGCTAATAAATTTACATCCACACGTCAGTAGCTTAATGTTTTAGAAAAGCGCATGCAAAGTTTAGCGAAAGAAGGTGTGCTGGGTTTACGTGCCCAGGGGCTGGCGGGGGTCTGCAGGGATGACCTCTGCGAGGAGCGGCCGGGGCTGCCCCGTGCCGGACACAGCCGGTTCCAGCCGGCTCCAACCCACCCACCGCCGGCAACGGCTGAGCCCCTCGGCCAAGATGGTGGCGCCTCTGGGAAAATGGAGTTAAGAAAGGGCAAAAACGTGACGCAGGCGGTGAGGAGTGAGGAAAAAAGGGGGAGAAAGAGCCCTGCGAGCACCGAGGTGAGAGGAGGAGGAGGAGGAGGGAAGGAGGTGCTCCAGGTGCCGGAGCAGAGATCCCCCTGCAGCCCGTGGAGAAGACTGTGCTGGAGCAGGTTTTCCTGACAGGAACTGTGGCCCCTGGCCGGTCCACACTGGAGCAGGGAAGAGTGTGAGGGGGAAGGAGCGGCAGCGAGGAGCTGTTATGGACTGACCACAACCCCCATTTCCCCCTGCGCTGCTTGGCGTGGAGAGATACAGGAGTTGGGAATGAAGTTGAGCCTGGAAGAAAGGGGGTTAGGGAGAAGGTGGTTTAATTTTTATCATTCTTTCTTACCACCTGAATCTATTTAATTGGCAATAAAGTAAATTAATTTTCCCCACACCAAGTCTGGTTTTGCCCATGATGGTAATTGGTGATTTCCTTGTATTTATCTCGACCCAGGAGCTTTGTCATCTTATTGCCCGACCCCTGCTGTCACGCTGAGGAGGGGGAGCGAGAGAGCGGCTGGGTGGGCAGCTGGCAGCCCACCAAGGTCTGCCAACCACAGAAGGAACTATGAAGGGATGCAGAAAGTGATTTTTCTATGTTCCTTGTATACGTAGCTGTGTGGGCAAAACTTTGTAATAAATATGTGACCTCTGTAGTTTATTTAAATTATAACCAGTGCTGCCTTGTGTTGGATGAGGTTTTGTTCTTCTGTTGTTCAACAGAAGGTAAAGGTGAATATATTGTAGAATTCTTGTAGTCACATTGTAAGTGGTAGCATATACCGAACATAGAAAAGTAACTAATGTCTAGCATTACTGGTGCTGTTGTCTTTCCAGAAGCATGAAAAACATCTGCTGTATTACAAGATATTTCAGGATATAGTAACTATTTTAACATAGTTTTTGAACAGGTTCTCTGGGTCGGTGGAAATCCTTTGCTTTGCTATGAAATAACAAAACTTTATACAGGCCAAATCTGCATCTGCGCTCACACTCCAAGTGAACTGTATTAAACAGACATGTAATGTGGAGGTTTGGAATACATTAAAATAAAATTCTTCTCCAGGCTGTGGACTGCCTTTTCTGGAGGCTTTGCTCAGCTGCAGTATCACGTTTGCTGTACATTTCTCCATTTGGGGAAACGGTGCTTATGTAGCACCAATTCATACCTGTGCCTTGGGATATGTGTCCCTGTAGTTTTTCTTCCACAGCTTCTATGCGGTTTGTAGTGGTGGTCAGCCTTTTGCATTGATGGTGGGTATGACTTCCTACTGAACTGATGGGTTTTAGTGAGAACACCAGGAACTAGGGGTCTATACACTGTCACAGGAACTGTTTTATGCCCCCTACAGCTCACATTGTCTTGTCAGAGGTGCCAGCACCTAGGGGACTAGTAGTAATGAAAGATGTGACTGTGGGAGCTATACTGTAGCATGCTGTGTTGCTACTAAATTGCTCAGCAGCTGTTCAAAACACCTTCAGAAAATACATTTTTCTCTTGCATTTGAATACATTTTATGTAAATCTGATAGGTGGTTTGGCCCCTGGCTTTTGTTCCCAGCACTGTCAGAAACAATCTTCTGCAACCTCTTTTGTTCACCCATCTGGAAAATAACAGGATTATACTTGCCTGCCTTCTAGGGGAGGGTGTAAGTTTTGCTCAGTGGCAATTGTTGTGAAAAATACAAATCTAAACACTAGTCTGTGGCTGACATAAGACAAGGCATGATCTGGCCATTTCTCTCCTTGGCTGAAGTAGATGAAAAGCACTCTTCCTGAACCAGCCAAAGAGGAAGGTGTTTATTATTAAGACTGCAAGTTCTTCCTTCACCTTTAACAGAAGAGAAGCACATATCACTTTATTTTAGTGAACTTATTTGGACCAAATGCTTACTCCTATAATCTTTCTACAGGGTCTTCTTTACCCCAGAATTCTAACTCTTATTTCATGTAGGTAGTGAATGTGGCACTTGTATCGTACCACTTCGTAAATGGTGTTTCTTCAATTTCCATGTAGAGCAGCGTGTACACAAGCAGTTTTACTGAAAACATAAGGTGGAGATAAGTAAGATAAAACAGGCTCACAGTGACACGAGTGGAGTTTGCTGGTTGCTTGATGCAGCCAATAATCACAGCAGCAGCCTATGCCAAATGTGTACACAAATTTTTCAATTTTAGTGGTGATGCACTGAGGTTCTCCCGGCCAATGATGCAGTATTGCTAGTCTTGCTAAATACCCAGTTCCTGCTCCAAGGGCTAGGAATGCTTTCTAAAGCCTGTATTATTTCTTCTGTTTCCTCTTAACCTCTTTAAGCCTCAAACTTAAGCCAAAAAATTTTTTGTTTTCTTTGTTTTTTTTCCAAAACAGAGAGCGCATATTCAATAATGGGGAAATTCTCTATTTAGTAATAGAGAAAAGTGGTAGGCATCACCATTTGCTTTGTCGCTAATAAAAACTGCAAAACGTCTCAGAATGCTAAAAAGTAATCCTGTGGCATTGAAGTGTTCACACATTTCAACACGTGCAACATTCATTCATATTGAATGGCAAATGGCTGTGTATTATTGCATATACTACATTTCAGCAAAAAGTGTTTTGAACCACTATGACATCTGCAACATTTTATTTTCTTGAGTTTTACACTGATCAGCATCTTACAGCTTTTGGAATTAATGTGTCTCTTGTTATAGACCTCTTGACTCAGGAAGGTAGTGTCAGTCTTACTGGGCAGGCAGTTGAAGAGAAGGCTAATTAACTTAGTCTGATTAGCTGTGAACTGCTGCAGAAATTCTGCTGATCTGACAAGAAAATCATCTTGGGGGGGATTTGGTAATTTGGGTTCTAGCTGGATAAAATCTCTAATCCCACTCCCTGAACAGCTGCATCAAGGTGCTATTGGGCACCATTCTTCTTGGCAGCAGCACAGAAGTATTTTACCACTCAAGCAAGTATGACAGTCAGACCCAAAAAGAGGCCTAGCTCTTGGAAAGTCCTCTCTCATTCTTTGTAACAGATACTGTTGATTCTTACTTTAACGAGTTAATGTGTAGAAGACAAAACTTATCCCAAGACAGTGGATCCAACACTGTCAGAATTAGTTCACTTCATATCACTGCTTTGTGATTTGATTTGAAGTGATTTGTCCATATAATTTTAATTACAGCTGATCATGTTTTCTGACAGGTTTGTAGCAAGGTTATGGGATTTTTCTGGTACCTTTTGTCTTCTTGTTCATGTAGTACTAAATTGGTGATTAAATGCAGAACATATATTTTTGTTCTTACTTAGAATTCTTTCTGTGTTTTTGGGGGTTTGTTTGTTTGTTTTTTTTTTGTAATCAAAATCTACTTTAAGAAGACAGAGAAAGGGTAAGATGTTATTTTTCTCAGTTATGAGCAGGAAGACTCTTAAGTACGCCAAAGGTTGCATGCTGAATACAGAAGAGCAAAGGGCCAAAACATTTACAGCTGCATTAAGTAGGAAATGAAGCAGCACAGAATTGTTCAGTTTGAATTCAAGCTGGGCTGCAAGAAGCTAGTATATCTCATCTTACCTTACACAAGTTCCTGAAATAAACATGAACTAACGTTTTGCCACCTGCAACTTCCACAGCGTAGTGCTGCTCCATCTTCAGATGATTAAATAAATTAAATTGCCTAATAACTGGTAAAATTGTAGGTACATATTCTATACTTTTCAAATCTCATTGCGTACCTTTAAATAAAAGGTAGACAACAATTTAGAGATTCTATTCCTCCAAAGTGCATATTCAGTCATTTGAGATCTTATAGATGTCAGCACCTGAGAGTATCCCTGCTCATTTTCATCCCAGATAATTGAGGATAGTTTTCTATGGGCTCCGAAGAACTTCTGCTTTAAATCACTGTCATGGATAGAGGACAAGTAGATTCCAAAATGCTGAGTTGATCAAAGATGAGTATTAAAAATTTTGCTTGATAAGCTTCTGACTCTCTCCTTCGCAGTTTTCCCTCTGAAAATAATCATGCTGTCTATTTACATCAGTATAGAGTTGATTTCTGACTCGAGCCAAATAAGGGCTGTTTCTTCCCTACCTACCCAAACTGTTACAACAACATTCAGCAGTGACAATAAAAGATAAACACAGAACCTCCTTTGCTCCCCCAACCCTTCTGAACGAGAAAGGGGTGATAAAAGGAAGACAGTGAAAAGAAAATAAAAGTAATTAATCAGGCAGTAGATTTTCCATAATAGATTCCCCACACAACTTATTCTGCTTATCTAATTACATGCAGCACATATCACAGTTGAGTCATCATCAGCATGCACCCAGCTGTTCATATGCCAGGCACAGGTGTTTGGGTTTATTTTTTTCCTTCCTGACCAGAGAGCAGCCTAATTTTGTTATTATTTTTTTAATTTGAGAAACAATCCAATAGCTGTCTACTGAAAGCAGTGGCAGGATTAGCTGATCTAATCCTGCTCACCCTATCTTCCTGCCCACTCTCTTCCTCTGGCTCGCAAATGAGAGAGAGACGCATAACAGGGGAAGTTTTCCAGATTCATCATTCAGCAAAGCATTTAATATTGACTGAAGACAAATATTTAACTGCTGCAATTTAATCAGTACAGTGGGTATGTTCTTTAAAAGCAAGTTGGGTTTAGATTGATTCTTCTTAATTTCCAGTAACTTCATATAGGAACGATTACTTAGTGAATATAACCATGACAGTCGCAGAACTTGCACCCATTACCTGACATATTTGGCATTCTTCGGATATGGTCTTGGGCAAGTGTTTTCACCTGTCTTTGCATCAGCTCCTTCCCTGTGATACAAGATTCACCGAGATCTTGTTGTAAAATTCATTAATAACCACAAAGTGGTGAGATGCACAGCTGAAGACTAAAATAATCTAAACAAATAGCTTATGTCTGATAGGTAAAGGCGTTTCCTAAAATACACTGCTATTCAGTTAAAACATTTAAAAACAGATCGACTTTGCTTTAACCTACTGCTGTCCTTTCTGTCCTTTCAACAAGGCTTTCATCATTGTCTCCCATAATACTCTTATATCCAGATCAGCTAAGTGGGTGGAAAATTTGATGGTCAGCAGTGCATAGTCCAGCCGGCAGTCAGTTACTAGTGGCATCCCTTAATGCTCAATACTGTGACCAAAAGAAATAATGAAGTAGTGCTTTGGGTCCTTCAGAGGTAAAGAATCTTCCAGCATGGCCTCCTAGGAATTGCTTCATGGGCATGTCAGAAGTGTACTGCTATGAACACTTTTCCAACCAGGTTAGAAATGTTTTTACTACACCGCATTCTTTGAAATTACCCTTTTTTTTTTCCTTTCCTATTTAAATTTGAAGGACAACTTTCCTCTCCAAACCTTGCAAGTATACAGTATGTAGGCTGGGGTAGGTTGATGCATTTAGTTTGATCATTTTTTAATAGGCTTTCTTTGTTCTTGCTGTTTTGGTGTTTAGAGCTTACGAGAGTGACTTGAAATGAAAGACAACTTTTTTTTTTTTTTTTTTTTTTGGCATTCTAAAGCAAGACTTCTTTTTTTACAACCCATTTGATGAAACTCAACTACTGATCGTCATTGAATCCTCTGAGTAAAATGACATCCACAATGTGATCATGTTACCATCCATTTTTCTATAGTGCCCAGTATTCTTTTATCTATTGCAGTAAAGGAAAACATAAAATGACCTTTGGAGAAGGAATGCTGTAGTGGGACCAGCTAGAGTCATGAATACAAACATACAGAAAACAGTGTTGAAATGTAAGAATCGGTGTATACTTTGGCTTTACGGTGGGCCATATTAAAAGACTGTCTACTTTTGGGCCCCTGTTAGGACACTCAGAGTGCTGAAAAACTGTCCATCCTTCAGGCTCATTCAGACTACTTCAGTGAGTTGTGTATTTTTTCTGTTGACTGCAGGGGCAGCCAGACATCCCTGTGACAGCATCTCGCTCCCACAAGTTCAGTTGCAGCATATAATATCAACTCGTGGGGAGCAGGACGGTGTAAGGGTTCCCTCCCTTTTAGGATACTGAACATTGACCCTCCCAATAGAGAAAAGAAGTTTAATAAAACCAGAGAGAAACTAGAATCACCTTGACTTCAGGCCAGTGAGGTAGAATATTTCTGTTTCCACTGCACTTCATGAATGTTATTCAGTGACCTTAATGACTTCCAAGTATGTAAGAATTCTTTGGGCCAGGTGAGTCCCCTGCACAGTGATAAAAGCTCGAGTTCATTCTTGTGTGTCTTCCTCTGAGCCAGCAAATGCTACCTTCCTTTCTGCATAGCAACTTGCCTTCAGTGAGAAGGCTGGAAGGTGGTCCTGCTCCATCTCAGCCCCTTCTAATTTCCACCTGGATGACTAGGCTGTTCTCTTGGAGTGTGCACTCTGACGCTTTACAGTTGAAGAAGCCTAGGCAGAGGGTCTCCTACTAAGCAAATTCCCTAACCACAAGTCTTCTTTTATAGAAAATGGGCACCTGTCTTTTTTCATTATGTTGTATGCTTGTCTTAACACCTATGTGTTTATTATGCATACTTAACAGGTCATGCTCATTAAGGGAATAAGGAAAGGGTTTGGGCACCTTACTGTCTATCTGTAAGCCATAGGAGATCCAAGGAAGAAATTAAACAATGAGGTGCTCAGGGTAGGAGCATCTGGAGCATGTGTGTGGTTACATTCTGAAGGACCCTGCGGAGGCACCATCTTGAGCAGCCTTCCGTAGCTGACCTTCCTGTGAGCAGGGGGTTTGGATGAGACCATCTCCAGAGGTCCTTCCAACCTCAGTTGTGTCAGTACGTGATTGTGAGGCAGAAAGGACGTCCTGTCAGCCTTTGGGTCTCAGAATAAAACATAGATGCCTAACTTACACTATTGATCCTGGAGAGTATGCATCAAAATCAGTTTGGGGTTTGTTCTTCTAAATCTACATTTTCTAAAGCTTGCTTACAGATGAGGTTAAATGTTTTGCATACTGCATATTTCAGAGCTTTTCAGTAGTCTGGATGTATTTTTATTTAAATGGATGTTTTCCTTTTTTATCAGGCTCGGGCTCTGAGGAATTTGTTCTGGTTTGTGGTCTGTGTCTGTGGAACTATGGGTTATGTGCAGGTGGATCTCTGACATCACCTACCTACCCTTGGTCTGCTGTTGGTTTACAGTTTGACACAGGGCAAGTCATTTCACTTCTTTGACAAATGGAAGGTTTAATAATGAACTTATTCATAGGGCTGTTGCAAAGTTTAGTTAGCTATTAAGTCCTTATTCCACTCTACAAGTTGTAATATGCATTTACAAAACAGACTTTTTCTGTATATGGACTGCCTAGTTGCTCTGTATGTCACTGTATGTTCACAGCCATATGCGTACTGTCACAGGGACAGCCTCACGCTGCCTGCGTTCTCCACCAGTTTGTCACAATGCAGCCACGGTGCTGAAACACGAGGACCAGTTTGCAGCTTCCCCTAACTTTAGTGCCTTCTGCCCGCGCACTGCACACCAGATTTCATCTTGATGTGCTTCACTGATTAGTGTGGCTGTGCCAGGAGATGAGATGATACCTCACTTAATTCAATGCTTATTTTCTTAACTAAGATTAAGAAATCAATAATAATTAAAATTAGGCAAGAATACGAAACAAAGCACTACGCAAACAACAGCAGGACCTAGTAACAACACAACACATACACACCTCCCTCAGGCGTGACCTGTTAGAGTTGCCCGCTGCCTGCAGCCCGTGCCAGAGCTGCAGCAGGGAGGCCGTGCACCGCGATAGCCATCGTCCTGGCAGGGCCCTGAACGTGTTGTCCCTCCTGCGGTCTGGCTCCAGGGCCGGCTCAGAGCCTGCACCGTGGAGGACACCCTTCCCACTGGGCACCGTGGGGAGGTGCTCCCCAACAGTGCCATGACGTGAACGCAGCCAGGGCTAATCCCAGTCCACCAGGAGCCGCTTTCAGCCGAGGCTCCACCGCTGTGCCTGGCCTGAGCTGCTGCCTCACCACCCACCAGCTGTGCCTGGCCTCAGCCACGTACCCCACCATTTCGGGTCCCAGCCCATGGGCTGACCTCCCAGCCTGGACTCGGCATGGGCCCGTGTTCTGCACCAGGAGGTACTGTTTTGATACGATCCCAGTGGGAAGGGCACTCAGACTCTGTAAAGAGTCATTTGAAATGCTGTTTATTAGGGCTAACACTATAAAGAAGAGGATAGTACAGGCATCTTACACCCCTTCAGAGGCTGGTAACCCCGGGTTGTGCAGCATCGAAAGGGTCTCTGATCAGAGCGCAGCGCTCAGTGCAGATCACATCTGTGAAAGGGTTACCCCATTTTGATCACTCGAGCTCTTCCTGGATTTTCTTACAAAGAAACAACTCTGTTCATCATTTCTAGAGCTGCCCGGCTCCTGGCTGGGCTGGTGGGACAGGCCCTGGCTGCCAGACCTTGCCCTGCCACCCCGGGAGTCCCTGGAGCTCCTGACACCCCAGCCTTGAGGGAGCAGCTGGCCCACACTGTGTCCTGACTTGTCAAGTTCGGAATGTAACACTTAGCCTACCTTGTCCCATGTCCAGCAATGAGATCAAGGCTCCAGTACTTCCTCCCATGAGGCTTTACTTCCATGCACAAGTTGGACCTGCTCGTGGTGGCTTATCTCGGGTCTTCAGAGCATCTTTTCTCCCACCAAAGTTTGCGTAGTACCATGGTGGGTTTACATAAGCAGTCTCCTGGTCTGAGCATTATGTGGTCGCTCAGTCAAGTATTAATTTCACTGATTTCCCCCTGTCATTCGTTTCATCTCCTGTTGCTGGTTCCTTCCTCATGTTACTTTTGGTACCAGTCTCCAGGCAAAGTTACTTACTTCTTCATGTTACCTTTGTGTCACTGCTATAGCTAATCTCTGGGCAAACATGGTTGACTGCTCCCCACCGATCATGCTTAGTGACCCACTTCCTTACAACTAATAGCTGTGAACACTTCTGCATAGCATTTGTCTCTGACAAGTTTGTGGTGACCAGGGCGGACCATCCAGACTCTCTCACACAGCGAGATCAAAAAAAAAAAATCCAGCTCCGGTGAATAATCCTGTTTAGTTTGATGAACTGAATGCTGACGATGCTTAGTGTCAGCTGAATTAAAAAAAATTAGTATTAGCTTTGGTTATTTTGTAATTAACTGGTAAACCATCTCAAACCAATGGTTTCAGTAGTTACTGGATCTGTTTTCTCTGCGTGTATTTCTCTCCATGTGATATTTGTCTGTTGTGAGCTATTCTCCTGTATAGATGCTGGAGGACTCAGGCTTTCAAAAGGCTTCTTATGTTTCAGTAAAAAAGGTAAAGTTTGTGATAGGCCTTGTTACAATAAATATGGTATTTTGTATGTTTATGAACTCAGTCATTTGTTTTGCAGTTCCCTAAAACTTCATAATATGGCTTTTTTACCAAAAAGACAGGCAGTCCAAGCGTTTTCATGTTCTTAATTTTACACTGAAAGCGTGATTTACTACTAAATAGATCAGTTTAAGGCTAAGGTTAAGCCAAATGGGATTTATTCCTGCTGTGGGAACAAGTCTGAATGAGTGCACACTTCCAGGTGGGAACTTTGTGATTTCGCATTATTTAATAGGATAGTTAAATTGATTCTGATTTAATTTGTGCATATAATCTACACTGTTGCAAATCAGAGGCAGCGTAATCCGAAATGAATTTTTGTCAGTTAGAAATGTTCATTCTGATAAATTGAAACTTTATTCAGTGCTTGAATTTTTACCTAAAGTATCTACATGGTTAATAGCACTGAGCATCCCTTTGAAATGAAACAGTTAATCTCAGTTTTTTTCTTGCAGTGAGATATTTTCTAATATTTCCAAATTCAATAAGTGTGTATTTGCATTCATAATGTTTAAGTGAAAAAGCGGACATCAAAATGGAAAAATAAAGCACCTCATCTGTAAGGAAAACCAGATTGTACATACACAGCAACAGCCAGTATGGTGTTTGTTTACACTTCCATAATTTCCTTAACGACTTACCTTCATAAGATATAATCTTGTTTAAAGGCTACTGTCCTACATAAGATTTTGTCTAACCATGAAGAAATATAGCATATTTCACATCAAACAAGCTTGCCCTTTTCCATGAACACCTCATACTTTCTATTTCTAAAATCTGATGAAAGTAATCTATCTTGTTTAAAAAACAGAAAACTTAATAACGGGTGGCCTATGAACACACATTTACTCACACTAGGTAAATGTATTATATTTACCTTATTTTTCTTTTTTTTTTTGCAGATAATATTTATGAATCTTGTGCTTTATTTATTTTCCAAATAATATACTTAAGCTCAAATATACATCACTAATCATAGTGATTGAAAAAATAGATGAGACATTTGTAATACATTATAAAATGTACATCTGGCTATTTTAGTAGTCACTGTTGAAGCACATCCAAATGGCATTATAATCTATATTTTACCTTTTTATATTCAAATAGGGAATAAGCATGATGATCCTGTACTTTCATGTATGTTTAAGAGTAGCTTTAAAGAAGATTGTAGCTAAAATGTGTATAAATGTATCACCATAAAGCAGTCTCTTTTTTCTTTTTTTTAAAAAAACGGTTATAGCTTAGCAAAATATTCTTAGCTGTTCATGTTGGATGCTGTGATTTAGACAGCTTCAAGTACAAAATGCATATGAAGATATTATGAGAATCTTAATTTCTTTGACATTGCAGTTCTAAAGCTCATACTTTTTGCATGCTAGGGAAAAACACAGCATATGTGTTACCACAAGCAGACTGCAAAAAAATAGCTAATGACTCTGGTCCAGATAAAGGTGAGAGGATCCCTTTAATCAGCTTAGATGACAACAGTAAACTTCAAATTCTGTGCAATTCTGTATTTATATGTGTATTCTGAAACCACAGTTCTGCTCCATTCTGCTCCTTTGTGTGTTCAAAGAATAAGTATCAGTCAAGAAGCAGTTTTTAAAAAATGCAATTAACTGTTTAACTTGCCTGGCAACTAGGCTTCACAAGTCAATAAATCTTAAGCCTGGTAAGTGGGTGTGTCATTTAACATTTCTGCCTTGTATTATTGACTTCAGGTGAGTTGCTCATGCTTTGTGAAAGTAGATTTGTAATACGCCCAGCACTTTTAGTAGCACTGCTACCTCTTGTTTACCCAAAGTCAGAGTTACTCTTACATAAGTTGAAGATGGCCTGGAGGGATTATGATGACAAGGACTTACCTTCTGTCTTACTGGTGGTGTCAAAATGAGAGACAAAACGTTGGTGAGGGTTGGAGGCACAGAGAAGACTCTTAACTGGTGTTACAGCTTACTAAGAAAGATCAATTATTCATTCCCAGTTTCATCTGGGCTACAGATGGTGTATTACCCTTCTGCAGTATACTCTGCAGGTCTGCTTGGCCCTTTGTTTATGACAGCATAAGAAGTAATGCTTACCACAAGTAAAATGTTAGTGATAATTCTTGTCATACATAGAAAACTAGTCTTTAACAATAACCTATATTTGCACCTTCAGTGAAACTAAAATAATAATTTGCCAAATTAAGCAGTACAGTGGAGAACTCAATATCTTATTTTAAGAGGCTGTCCTGGGCTCCCTATGCCCCGATTCACATTCTCTTCCCATATTTTCAGTTGATCTTAATGTAATTCATCTGAATTAGGTAGTCTTAGACCTTTATAGCTGAGTTGAGTAGAGGATATAGGTGCTTCAGCAGTTGTTCCTGAATTACAGGAGAGATTAGGTGTCTGCCTATTTTTTTTTTTTCTGACTAGGATGCTTCTGAGAATGTGAAGAAGCAAATGACTTGAATTTCATCAGCAGAGCCCAAGAATAGGCTGTCTGAATATCACTATGAGAAGCAGGCACATAAAGTTTGCCTAAGTCTCAATTAAGGCAATGTGAGAGTAACTCCAACGTCCAAGCACTTAAGGTTACAAAGAATTAGAAGGTGTGAGCCTTAAAGACTCTGGAGCCAAAATACCTATAGTTTGTTTGGGTTTTTTTTTAAGTTGATACTTCAATGCGTAAAACTGAAATACCAGCAGGATGTCTCTTGGTCATGAGTATTAGCAAAGACGTCAGCCTCAACCTCAGGGTTTACACTAGTTGGCAATGGAAGGATTTTATTCTTCAGAGTCTCCCCAGAATTTCCAGTATAAGTATATAAATTGTTCCTTCTCTTGGTGTTCAAGATAAAGAGTCGGTTTGTCATTAACCACATTGCTTAACCTATTTTTCTCTTAGTTTTCCAATGTAGAGGGGAGGCAGCAGTTCATTTTAGACTGTCGGAGTATGCAGGGAAAATTAATTAGTGCCGCCTGGTAGAAGCAATATACATTACTCATTATTGTATTTCTTCTGTCTGTAATAGGTAAGAAAATAGAAGATTCTCAATTAGAGATCATTGTGGTATTGCGTTGTTAACTGTACAACATTGCATTGATACAGCTTTATTCATGTGTCAGGTGGCTTCCTAATTTTCATTCATAGGATCAGATTTATGTGAGGCACTAAATGGAAGACTGTATCTGAAGATAGCTCAACATAATCATTCATTTCCATACTCCAGTGTGAAACTAAGCTCCTGCTAACTCCAGAAGGCTCATGATGCTGCTGGGAGCGATAGCCCTCCTCAGGGGAGGGGAGCTGTCATTGCTAGGACATTACCAATGTCTCCTTGTGGGCACATTTCCAACACTTTTTTGAGGCATTTTGTTGGCAAGGTGTTAGGACAATTGAACCCCCCAACTTCTGTTTGAATTTACCGTTTTCATTATTGTCTTGAGTGGAATTTTCCCCTCTCAAAATAGGATATTTTGGTTATGTTATTCATTTCCTTTTTTCTTTTCTTTGTTCTGTTTTAACCATTCTAATAAGCACAATTTATGTATACACAGAAAAATTCTTACCACTGTAGGCAAATTGTTGTAACCGTGTTGTAGGTAAACATTGGTTGTTGTCAGAAATGAATGTATGCATGTATTTTTTTCAAACTTAGTATCTCATAGCCATTTCACATGAAACCATTGCTTCTATACGTACATAACACTGGTTTCTTATTTTCACCAATACTGTCATATGCATGACATTCAGTTAGCTGG
>VYZV01040548.1:4868-19656 GCA_013401275.1 Pandion haliaetus
GTGGCTTGGCAAGCTCCTCCGCCAGCTCCCTCAGTACTCTTGGATGGATCCCATCTGGTCCCATAGACTTGTGAGTGTCCAGACGGTGTAGCAAGTCACTATTTCCTCCTGGATTATAGGGGGGGTATATTCTGCGCTCCATCCTTGCCTTCCAGATTAGGGGGCAGAGTACCCTGAGGATAACGGAGCTCACTCTTAAAGACTGAGGCAAAGAAGGCATTAAGTACCTCAGCCTTTTCCTCATCTCTGGTGGCAATGTTCCCCTCTGTATCCAATAAAGGATAGATATTCTCCTTGGCTCTCTTTTTATTGTTAACATATTTGTAAAAACATTTTTTGTTGTCTCTTACGACTGTGGCCAGATTGAAATCTAGCTGAGCTTTTGCCTTTCTAATTTCCTCTCTGCATGACCTAACAAGATCCCTGTACTCCTCCTGAGTTGTCTGTCCTTTCTTATATATAATGCTACAAGGGCAGAGGCATTAGGAAACAGAGGTGGTAGAACTTCAGTTTTCTGAATTTTGAATGGACTTGAACAGAAGACAGTCTCTGAAGTCATCCCACTTAGCCTATATTACTCATGTCTAAGTTAGAAAACTAACCATCTTAAATTATCTCTTTGTGTATGTATACTGGAGGCACATGGACACTTCTAGAGTTTCTGCCTTTTTGAGATAATTTGCTTTACTAAGAATAGATGAAGCACCCTAGCTCCTGACTTAGTTACAGCAATGAAGTGCCTGAGGTTAGATGATAAATTTGAGCCCAAACCTCCAGAATTAGCTGGCTATATGTAAAAGGTTTTTTGGGGATTACAGTGTTTCACTTTGGTTATGCATATGACCTCCTTTATGAATCTTTTACTGGACATACGACAAAATATTACAAAAGCATTCAAGGAACAGGAAGCAGTGTTGAAGCAATTGCACCAATGGCCACAGGATTGTGTGGGCCAGACTATGAAGATGGAAAGACATGCAAGCAGCTTTTAATTTGATTTATTTTAATTTTGGCTTACTTTATTTTATTTTGTTTTATTGGGATCCTAACACTAAGAAGTTAGGACAAATTGGAGTTATGGTCATTTAGGACTTCTTACTTATCCTTGATCCTGTATGCATGCACCTGTTATTATACAGTCCTTCAGGACCTAGTCTTATGTTATTATTTTCTCTTTTCTGCAGGATGCTGCTCATTCAACCATTCTGTTGAAAATAAAATGTTCTTCTGTATTGAATTTGGCTGTAAACTTAGGTATTTCACCTCAATTTTATGCAGAACTTGGCAAGTATATAGAGTTTAGGCAGGAATTTGGAGGATGGTCATGTAATTTAGGTTGCTGAATGTTATCCTAGGGGGTTGGATTCTGTGCTATTCATGCTGTGTAAAAGCTTGCTTAATTCACATAGTGTTGTTTTTGCAATTGGATTGAATTATTGTAACTTTTCTAAACCATAACACAATAAAAATAACAAATAAACAGTGATAAACCACAGTAATGACACACGTGGTTTTGTTCTCTCTTTTGTGACTGGTCTATGTACAAGTCTGACATGTACACTAACCCAAAGAGATTAACCCTTCAGTCCACAGATTACCAATCTGAGGGGTCTTTTTAAAATCCCATGTTTAGCCCATTCCTGGTCATAATCCAGCTCCTGTACCTGTACATATTTGCTCATACTTAAATTGGTTTTGTAAAATTAAATTCTATGAAGACCAGAATTATGAATCAACATTTTTTAATTAAAAACAGACAGGGATTTTACCAATAATTTGAAGATAGGGAAAACATTCAGAGAGATCACTAGTTGAAAGCTGAGGGGTTTTTTTCCAGTGTTCATTCAATTTTGATGAGAAAGCTTAAGAAAAAACGAGGCTCAAAGGTTCCAAAGAAAAACATGAAATATACCATCTACTATGATTTAGATAGCATTGAAAACATTCAAACTTTTATGAAATTTATCATTAAACTAGTATGTACAGAAAATATCAAAATAACAGAGCCTTATTAAAAAAAATTAACCATATTTGGACTAACATCCTTAAAATTAAGCTTGTATTAATGCAGTTTTCTAGCTCAGGGTCCTGATTTCTTGATGTGAGTATTTCTTGAGAAGAAATATTCTGACTGCAGAAAAATATAAATTACTTCTAAGATTAAAAAAATGTACATACTGAAGTAATGCATTAGTCTATTTTTAAGTCTGGGGGTTTCTTTTAAGAATTAAGTTCATGTTGAAATATTTGAATCCATTATTTTTATTCATTAAAAGCAGTCTGAGAAAACAGTTGGAAATTGTCAGAAATGTCAGTTAAGTCTTAGATATATTTTCTAACTTCTAGAAAATGAATTATAGGAAAACAGAAAGTGTAATTAGTACAAGACTCCACAGACATTTTGAATTCACATGTTTCAAATGAACAGTTACACAAATTTGGCATACAGTGTGCCCCTTTCTATTATTTTTAGTAAAATGGATTTCTTGCTGTGATAAGTGATGCAATTGTAAATTTCAACTGAAAAGTGATTCTGATAAAACAGTGGGTAGCATTTTTATTTAAGTAACAATGATGTTATTCAACAGCTATTATAAGTGGTCTGAAATATGACGCTATAGTTAAAAACAACTGTGGAAAGTCACTGTTATCTTTTAGCATTTGGAATTTTTGTCCTTGGGAAGAAGTCCTGGGACCTGTCTGGATGAATTTAAGTATGAACAAATTAAGAGTATCAATGAAATACCAGTTCAATGTAAAAAAAAACTGTCAGGCTTTTTCATAATACTGTCAAGATTGAAACAATCCTTCAAATCACCTAAAATTAAAGTAATATTACAAGCTACATTTCTTAATTCATATTAGATACAGCTGATTACAGTAAATGAAGAGGAAAGATCTCATGTACTCAGAGAAATCAGTGTTGTCCCGTACAAGTTTTGGCCCTTACCAAGTCTGTCCCACAGGTACAGAACAACATCAAACTCTCTGATACAGCTGGAGTCAACAGCCAAACTTTTAGATACATAATCCCTTCCCTTCTATTCATAGAAGCAATGAAGGACTGTTTAAGGAACAAATTTCAGAAAGTGCTGTGGATGTCTTCACTCCAAATTGTCTGGCTTCTTCCCTACAGGTACCAAGACATGAAGGAGGTCATTGTGGTTGGGTGTCTTACAGCCTGGCTGGAGTTTATATCTTTAATTGGGCTACAGGACTGAGGTAGCCAGGAGATAATAACATAAGGGCAACAGCACATACAGATTAGACTGCTGCAACAGTCTCCATGTTTACTGTGCAGCAAAGTCAAGGCTGAGAATCTTGAAGTGTGGAAGTTACTTCATCTGTAGGAAAGGCTCTCCAGTCTCACTGTGGGTTTGGAGAGCAAATGAGCAGATAACCTGGGCTGTACTACTAAGAGCTCCACTCTCATTGGCTCTCAGCAATCTATGGATGAGCAAATTCCTAATGACCAGGCCTTCCCAAGCAAATGGAGTCCCCAGCATCACCACAAGCCTTTAATCAAGCAATTTTTAAATTATTGTTGTATTTAGCTATTGTTTGCTACACCTTTTCAGCTGTTCCTTAAGACTCTTGGCTGAAGTTAAGCAAGCATTAGAGATCTTGAAATACATTAGTTGTTAGGGTTATTTCATTCACTTAATTGTTCTTTCATTATTTCACTTGGTTTGAGTTTCTAGCTTTCCAGGTTTGAAGTTCTATTCATTTAGGATAACTAAAACTTCCTGGTAGTGTTTCATGCACTGATACTGGAGTGGTCTGGTTCAAACTACGTTTCTGCATTAACTTTAGTTATTTGTCTAAGAATACCAACCTAGAGATGAGAAAACCTGAGAGTTCAAATTGTGAGGTTTATATGTGATAATTCAAGATTTCTAAAATATCAGAGTTCTCTATGTTTTCTTTGCAAACTTAGATTATGAGTAAACTGGAAAATTATGAGATTGCAATAAAGTTCTACACCATTGTGGAAAACTGGAAAGTTCCTCTGAATGAAGAGGAAAGTATTATAGGCAAAAAAACCTGTTCTGCTTTTGGCTTGGGTAGAGTTAATTGTCTTCATAGTAGATTGTATGGTGCTATGTTTTGGAGTTGTGACTGAAACAGTTTTGATAACACACCCATGTTTTAGCTATCGTCGAACAGCGCTTAAAGAGTGTCAAGGCCTTTTCTGCTTCTCACACTGCTGCACCAGCAAGTAGACTGGGGGTAGCCAAGAGGTTGGGAGTGGACACAGCCAGGACAGCTGACCCCAACTGACCAAAGGGTTACCGCATACCATGTGATGTCAAGCTCAGCAAGTAAATCTGGGGAGGGAAGTTTGCCATGGCTGCAATTGCTTGGGGACAGTTTTTTTCCTTTTTTTTTTTGTTTTGGTGTTGGTGTTGGGGTTTGGGAGTTTTGTTTTGGGTTTCTTTCTTAAAAAATTGTCTTTATCTCAACCCATGAGTTTTCTGCTTTTGCCTTTCCACTTCTCTTCCCCAACCTGCTGAGGGGCATATTGAGCAAGTGGCTGTGTGTTGCTTAGCTGTCTACTAGGATTAAACCACAACAACCCTTTATTTGAAAAAAAAAACCCAAACAAATGAAAACGAACCAAAACACCAATAAGTTACATTATCACAGAATTAAACATTTGTATATTACTGCAAATCAGAATGATTATTTTCCAGAGCTACTCTTAATAATAAAAGTTTTCTTGTTTATCTATAATATTGAAATATTATAAAATAAAATTATCTTGCTTTTCTTATTGCAATTGTTTATAGGAAGGAAAAAAGAAGAAACCTAAAGTCTGTTCTCCCAACAGAAACAATTTTCATGTCTTTCTATCCCAAAATAACTCCATTATATGCAGGTGAAAAAGCAGATCATACATTCCTCCTCATCCTTTTAATAATAAAGTACACACCATCTAATTTGGCCAGTCATAGTTGTTGACATGAATGATAGCTAGATGATTGCCCTAATATAGGCAACTATCCTACAGAAATATTTGAATTAAGGTATAAAAATGCCAGATCATACAATCATAGAACCATAGAATGGTTTGGGTTGGAAGGGACCTTAAAGATCATCTAGTTCCAAGCCCCCTGCCACGGGCAGGGACACCTTCCACTACACCAGGTTGCTCAAAGCCCTGTCCAACCTGGCCTTAAACACTTCCAGGGATGGGGCATCCACAACCTCTCTGGGCAACTTGTTCCAGTGCCTCACCACCCTCACAGGGAAGAACTTCTTCCGTACAGCTAACCTAAATCTACCTTTTTCAGTTTAAAGCCATTACCCCTTATCCTATCACTACATGCCCTTGTAAAAAGTCCCTCTCTGTCTTTCCTGTAGGCCCCCTTTAGGTACTGGGGGGCTGCTATAAGGTCTCCCTGGAGCCTTCTCTTCCCCAGGCTGAACAACACCAGCTCTCTCAGTCTTTCCTCATAGGGGAAGTGCTTCAGTCCTCTGATCATCATCGTGGCCCTCCTCTGGACTGGCTCCAATAGATCTAGGCCACTGGAACACAGTATAAATACAGAATTGTAAACTGACACTAAGTATTAGCTATCTAATCCTTGTAGAAATGCAATCATTAACAATCAAAAAATACAGAAATAAAACAAAACCAAAAAGGACAATAACAAAAAAGCACTCATGGTTGAATAAGAAACTATTAATTAAAACATTTCAGTTTTAATGTTTGAAATCGACAAATATGGTGTATGGGATATATAATTTTGTCATTTATTATTTGCTAGATTGCGTGATCTGGTCTTGTAGAGCTTCTTTCTTAGCCAGTTAAATGAATTTATTGCTGATACAGAGAGGACATGATTAGAATGTTATGGTTTTGGAAGGTAAATCTGATGTTAAAGTTTTTACAGAATTCCATAAATCGGTACTAGAAAAGTCCTCATAGAAAAATGCATTCTTTCTGTTACAGTGGAAAAATGCAGATAGACAGCATACAAGTTTTATCATCCAGATTAATTAGGAGAAAAAAAATCTGTAAGTATATCCAACTGCCTACTAAGCAAGTACACATTGCTACATTAGATGAATAGAAAACTCTTGGATTAGTATGATGTGCAATAATCTTTTGTCATACTTAGTTGACAGCAAAGGAAATGGAAATAGTAAAATGGAAAACAAAAATCTACTCGAACAAAACCTTAACTGGCAGTATTGAAACAGAGCTCTGTAATGCTTTGTTTTCTTTGCCATAAACCATTTAACTCAAAGAAAGTGAAAATAAATGGGAAATAATTTAACTGTTTCTATGGCACCTTCATGTGTCCAAACAGTAAGGAGTTGAAATTTAAAATAATCAAAGTGTAAATAAAATACATATTTTTAAATTATCCTAATTATCAACTGGGGCAAATTAGCAAGGGATGTTGTAGGTGGATTGTTTGAAATGCTTGTGCCAAAACTAGGTGTTCTAAAAGTATGTTACAGTTAAACAAATGGAAGGATATGAATCATGGGATGAAATCTATGAACTATTTCACAATGGAAGTCAGTAAACATAATGTGCAATTTTGCCCTCACAATTTAAGAATCAGATGATTTATGGGTTTTTTTATATCATACTGATATGAAAATATTGTTTAATCAATAAAAAAAATTAGGAGTGATAGTGAATTGATAAATGTAGAATAATATGATTTGCTTTACATGCATCTTAATTAACAAAAACTGTAATGATAATTTTAATAAGACCATAAGCCATCATTATGAATCACAATGAGCATCTCTTGTTAGAGTTATGGGGCATTTAAAAATATAGGCTACATTATACTAAATATATAAATATAAAATAATTGACAAATTCTGAAAACATTTTGCAAAGATTAGTGAAAACACTTTCATCTACGATTTGAATGAAAATAATTGAGAAAACAAAGTAGTATTTCTTTATTGACAATCCAAAGGTACATGTATAAATATGCAAGTCATCTCTAAAAACACTTTTAAACAGAATTGTATTAAATGATTTTAAAATTATGGCCACTAAGGAAGTGGATGTCACAGGGAGCATGGAGCAGTTCAAATGGTTTGATTGTTGTTTACAACACTCTCCTGAAAGATGCTTACGCGACACAAACAACAGGAACCAATGCCAATTCTCTGTGTTAAAAAAAAGTAAAAATACACTTGAAAGAATAATATAAAAATGTTAATTGTCCCTCCTCAGATATGCAACAGAGATATGGTGAGTCAAAAATAAAGATGGGTTTTTCATGAAAATGGAAATGATTGGATGATTGGACACCTAATGACATATACTGATGAATCCTAATGAAAGTTAATCTTATTGAAAACAAATTTAAGGAAGCTAAATATCTTGCAATAAATATGTCTAAGGAAGATCCAAAGAAAGTATGTTCCAATGACAGTGGAAGGTAGCCATGCATTGTGAGAGAAGAACACAAGGAAATTTAAAAAATCAGGTAAGTGACAAACTGCCAGTGCTTCTGTGTCTGATATAGACGTATATAACCCAACAGTTCCAGATAAAGAATATATAATAAAAAAAAGATATGAAAACAAGCTATTAATATCTCACATAGTTAAATTAAGTTGATACTTGCGATTACAAGATCCTGTTCACAGGTGTGTAATTGCATTACCTCTACAAATAACTAAGCTTAAGCAAGTTAGATGTGAGAAAAACCTCAGTTCAGACATACTAAATAAAGTAATGTTAACATTTATTTAATATCTAAAACCCCTGAAGATTTCTTCTTTGCTAAGAATGCTGCATTTCAGGATATGCAAGCTCTGCACAGGTTTTGCAATTACTTTTTCTTATACTGCCACAGTACACAGCACAAGAAAGAATAGAAAACTATCCATCTTCGATATTTATTTATTGCTTCTTTTCTAGTCCTCAAATCAGGTAAATCAAACCAGGATTGTTGTAAGAAGTGACTGAAATAAGGTGTCATATCCTAGCTTTAGGAGGTCTCAATTAGCATTCTCAATAAAGTTATCCAAAGTTAGTGTCTTTGAACGTATTATTAAAATTTAAAAAAAAAAAAATAAAAAAAAGAAAAGTAAAGAAAGATATCTAGCTAAGGGTGAACCCATAGGGGGTTGGAAAAAGCTAGGGCCTATTCTATTTGTCTTAAATCTGTATAGTTCTATAGTGCTTTTCTATATCTATCTATATTTGTGCTGATTTGTATCTATCTACATGTACATGTTTAATACTGGAAGCTGCTACTCCTTAATAAAAGTGATAAAAGCTGGTGAGAGGATTTTCTTTGCTAACGCTGGTAAATCATGAAATATATTACATCCTGTTTCTCCCACCTACCCCAGAATCTTAAAGAAAAATATGGGTGATTCTCTGGAACTATTCTTCCCAGGACTCTTCCTAACATATCATTTATGTGACTTTTTGGTCAGTTGTCTCCAAAAGCTATTTATAAAAGCACAGTCCCCCTCAAACAGATTTTCTTCCACACAGTTTACTGTCTCCTTTCTTACTTCCATTGAATTAATGTATTATGCTAACATCAGTGGTTCCTCTGTTGTACATTGACTTTTTGAACTATAGTTGCTATTCTCCCTAGTTGCTGCTTCAACAAGCTTTTACATATAGGGACCTGACTATGGTAAAAGGAAGTTTTTCAGGAAAATACTACTTATTCATGTGAGGTTAATGTAATTTAGTGGCATTTTTTCATGTCAGGGAAAATGCCATTTTAGGTGGCCAGGCTTCTATTTAGCTCCTTGCATGACTCATCATAAATCATTCACTTTAGCACAACGACTTGTATTTATTTATTTATTTATTCATTCATTATGCTGAACTCCTACCAATTTGTCAGTATCTTTATGGAAATTTGATGCCCAGATCTGAATGCACTGCTGCAGGTGAAATCACACCAGCACCTTAGACAGAGAAGTTCTATTAGACCTTTGCTTTGTAAGGCAATGCATATGCAATCCAAAATGTCTATTAGCTTTCTTATTTTACTACAACAATATTTCACATTGGAAACTGATATCTAATTCATTGTTCATTATTCCCAGAGTTAATGCCTACCAGGTCGTTGCACCCCTTCAATTTTTGTAGGGTGTGGTTTATCTCTTCACAGGTTCTTGAGCTTGCATTTTTTTCAAGCTGAATCTCTTGATTTTTCTGCCCATAGTGCTAATTTCTGAGTCCTCATTGGTGCTTGTGACTCTTCTAAATCTATCATTGGCAAATTTCGTTACAAATTTCATTGTTTGCTATTTCCTCTTAAATGCTAATAGGAATTATATACCTGATTTCTGGGTCTTCAGTTTCTTTCTCAAGTTGATATGTGGGAATTTGCAAATAGTATTTCAAATGTGTTCTTCAGTCAGGCTTCAATGTACTATTTCTGTATAGTAATTGTAAATGTAAAAATTTATGAAAGATAGAAAATAAAGTAGTTTCCTTATTCAATTGCTTGAGCTGAAATTCAGGTTCAAAATTGCCACTGACTACATGTCCTGGTTTCAGCTGGGATGGAGTTAATTTTCTTTCTAGTAGCTGGTATGGTGGTGTGTTTTGGGTTCAGTATGAGAAGACTGTTGATAACACACTGATGTTTTCAGTTGTTGCTAAGTAGTGTTTAGACTAAAGTCAAGGATTTTTCAGCTTCTGATGCCCAGCCAGCAAGAAGGCTGGAGGGGCACAAGAAGTTGGGAGGGGACACAGCCAGGGCAGCTGACCCAAAGTGGCCAAAGGGGTTTTCCATACCATGTGACATCATGCCCAGTATATAAACTGGGGGGACTTGGCCTGGGAAGGATCGCTGCTTGGGAACTAACTGGGCATCAGTGAGTGGTGAGCAACTGCATTGTGCATCACTTGTTTTTTATATCCCAATTACTTTTTATTTTTTCTTCTTTTCTTTTTTCTTTTTTCTTTTTTCTTTTTTCTTTTTTTCCTTCATCTTTTTTCTTCTTCTTTTCTTCTTTTCTTCTTCTTTTCTTCTTTTTTTCTTTTTTTTCTTCTTTTTTCTTCTTCTTCTTCTTCTTCTTATCATTTCTGTCCTGTTAAAATGTCTTTATCTAAATCTATGAGTTCTACTTTTCTTTTTGATTCTCTCCCCCATCCTACTGGGTGCAGGGTTTAGTGAGCGAGCAGCTGTGTGGTGCTTAGTTGCTGGCTGGGGTTAAACCACAATATTTCAACAGCAGAAGTAACATCACTACATACTGTATGACTGAATAAAGAGAACACCTTGCAGGAGTTTTTTTGTTTGTTTTATTTTTAACATGTATACATTTTAAGAATGGGATTATTCATTTCATTATATTGAAAAAATAATAATTACCAGGTTTTTCTTTTACATAACTATGTACCCACCGACCCTCTCACAGGCAGAATATATTATTTTATTGGTTTGCTGAGCTAGCTTTCTGTGGATTGCCCTACTTGGTTAGATGTTCTTGATAATAGATAACTTCAGCCTCAAGGGTTGTTACTGTCACCTTTAATGAACATAACAGATCTGTTCCTTAGCAAACATAAAATGGCTTTACTGAAATTAAGAGACTCATGACTATTTATACAAGCTGAAGCTTACTCACATGTATGTGTGACTGCATTTTGTTTCACACTTTTATGTTACAGAATGCTGGAGATGCTGCTCTCTACAGTATTAAATTCAGCATACTGTCATATTACTTTAA
Organism: Pandion haliaetus; assembly: GCA_013401275.1. Classification (NCBI taxonomy): domain Eukaryota; kingdom Metazoa; phylum Chordata; class Aves; order Accipitriformes; family Pandionidae; genus Pandion; species Pandion haliaetus. Next base: position 15,561 of record VYZV01040548.1, read on the forward strand.
AATGAATGTCATACAATCATATGTTAAGAATAAAGCATTCTTATTCTCCACTGGGAAGTGGTATCCAAAATTATTATTATATATAAGGCACTGCAAAAATTGTATGTCTAAATCTCTGAATATCAGAATTATTCAAAATTGTTGTATTGGGAATACAGGCATTTCAGTTTTATCTTACTCTTGATATATAGACATACCTCTGTGTGTGTGTGTGTGTGATTTAGCCTTACTGCATTAATAATTTTCGTGTTTTATTGTATGAATAATGCATGAACTTTATTTTCTTTGTGCTTTGTCATTCAGAAAACAATATCACAAAATCACACCTCTGCATCCATTCTCATTTGGACCGAACACATTAAATATTATTAGCTCTGAAATATGACAGCTATGAAAACATGTGGAGCCCATGGATTCCAGCTGAGAATTGAAGGGAGTTTTTGAGCAACATTACTAAATAAGCATGTTCACTAGACCTCTTATTTTTCCAGGAATTAGGAAAATACATCTAAGCTGATTTATTTTAAACAAAAATTTCCATTAAAAAATATGTGAATGGACTATGTAGTGAAGTTCTTTCTTCTTGATTTAGAAAAAAGATCCTTTACCTGAATGTAGTGATCTTACCATTCTTCATGTGAGATAATTAGGACTCTAAGAAGACTGTCAGGAGAGTAAAAAAAGGCTGGAATTTAGATATTCAGTGGTAGAATCATAACAATCTTTAAATGAAAAATACATTGCTGGAGTAAATAATTTATCATTTTATGAACCCATCTTGAAGGATATATTTTCTCTATGAGACTGTTCTATTCCCAATGAGAGCAGGAGCATTTGGATCTGTCCCTGTGTCATATAACCTAGTGGTATCTAAAGGTCGAAAGTACCTTGCAGAATGTAGAAGTTTTGGGGAAATGTGAACATTTTACCCATATTAGCAGGTTAACAATACAATAAGTGAATCAAGAACCTAAATACTTGTTTCACTTTCAGCATGAAGGAGGTCAAATCTAACAAGTTGGAACATTTATGTCTCCAAAGATTATTTGGATATGTTGAAGTTCTGCCCTGAACATCTGTAATGTGGGTTAGTGACCTGGGCTTTTGGCCCCCAGATGACCTATGAGAAGCTCAAATGCAGTTATTGTGCCAAAGTTAGACCAGGGCTCCTGCAGAGATGTTCCGTTAGGGAGGCTGGAAACTTCTTGCCAATATGCATTTTTTGGTGAGGCAGTGAACAACAAAAAAAACTGTGAAGGCCACTGTAGCCAGTGACAGAGTCCATACCTAACACAACCATGACACAGTTGTCAATCTCCTACCTTCTAGCCTCCCTTGGAGGTCTTGATCCTCAGGATGTGTCTTGTGGTTCGTCAATACAGATCCTAGGTCCTGGACGGTCATTTTCCTTGTTTATAACCTTCACTTTGAAACTAAATACATTGAAATACATTATCGTAAAGTTATTATACTTCCATAAACCAGTTTTCTATTTTGTTCAAGTAAAACTGGTATAATTCCTTCAGTTACAAGAAGTAAATTCTTCTTAGGCTTCTTAATTGTTCATGAAGTTGTCAGGTTTTGCAAGTACTCTCACAAACCTGAATTCAAAGTTTAGCAGCTAATGTCTTTTGAAGTGGGTGAGCATAAGCCACCTTCTCATAAGGAAAAACCTTATAGAATCAAGCACTGAGAATGGATTAAACAGAATCTTCTAGTTTGGCAGCGCATAACAATCTTTCACAAGTGTTGCTTTATGCAGAAAGACCCCAGTACACAAACTACCGAAATACCTTCTCAACAACTTAAGTCACTAAATAAAGGCTAGTCTGCCTGGAAACAGAAAATAGTGAACAACGTTCCACACGGTTTTATGTTACGAAGTGCTTACTGGAAGACAAAGCAATGTGTTTTGGGATAGCAAGCTGAAATTGCTAAAACAAGTAGTAGAGAAGTTAACACATGGGTGGAAAGACGGCCAAAGGTCAGATGCAAAAACTGACTTGTGAAGTATTGACTGAGGCAAAAAGAATAAAAGGAGAGCCATTAGGAGTTCTTCTGGTAGTTAGAGAGATTGTCCACTCAGTGCAACTGGGGGACAGCCAGAAGAGTCCCCTGCTTGTTTTTTTCTTTTTTTCCGTTTTCCCTTTCCCTTTTCCTTTTCCTTTTCCTTTTCCTTTTCCTTTTCCTTTTTGGATTGCTGCCTGGCTGCTCCAATGCTGGATTAATGGGGCTGGCAGTCAGAAACTGGAAGGTAAGGAAGCCCAACAACTGGCACCACTTGCTAGAAACTGGGGAATTGAAAAAGAGGCAGCAATTTACAGTCTCTGGAGACAGAGAGACTCCTTTTTTTCCTTTTCCTTTTCCTTTTTTTATTTTTCTTTTTTTTCCCCTTTTTTCTTTTTCCTTTTCTTCTTTATTTTTCTTTTTCATTTTCTTTTTTAGTTTTCTTTTTCCTTTTCCTTTTCTTTTTTCCTTTTCTTTTTCCTTTTCCTTTTTTCTTTTTTCCTTTTTCTTTTTTCTTTCTTCTTTTTTCTTTTTCTTTTTCCTTTTCTTTTCATTTTCCTTTTCTTTTTCTTTTCATTTTTTTTCTTTTTCTTTTCCTTTTTCTTTTTCTTTTCCTTTCCCTTGTTCTCTTCTTCTTCTTCTTCTCTTTCTCTTTCTCTCTTCCTTATACGGTGTAAGATCCTTACCTAGGAGGCAGTCTGAAATATTGTTTTCCCTTTCCTAACAAAATTGGAGACCGTTCCAGTGATAACCTGCCGTCTGTTGATTTCAGTGCTTCAATTGCTTCAGAATCCTCTGGAAAACAACTCTTCCTTGATAGACGGTTGAATGTACATTCAAAGGTAGCTTCAGCTGAGCAAGTGCCCAGCTAATCCCCTTAGCACACAGGGACAAGGCTGCCACCAGCTCTAATTGATTCTGAAATGAATCTGTATAGAAAATTAGAAGGTCTGGATTCCCATGTGAGCTTCAATAAAGAGCCAGGATGTAAGCCTGACAGCTGAATGGATTCAGAAATGAAAATCTGATAAGCAGCTTAAAATTGTACTTAAGTCCAGAAATGATTTGAATGCTCTTGTTAATGGCACAATGTATATTGTCACCTAGTTAATTATCTCTGAAGATGAGTTCTTGCAGAGGAGAAGATATGCCAGCCTTTCACAGCCTTTTCTCATCACATATTTATTAAATTCCACCCTCCTCGCCAGTAGCTGGAAGGCAGAAAGAAAGGATTAGGCGACTGCATTTCCTCTGTGGCTGTCAGTTGACTGTGCCAAACTTCAAATATGAACTGTTGCATGTACTGTCACAGACATTTCCTTTACATCTTAATTTGCAAATGAGGAGCTGACATTTGTTATGCCTTGTATTTGCACACATGAAAAGCAAACACTGTCACTGCTGGCTATTTTGTTTATCCCTTTGGAGATAGTGTATGGCCTATTTATAAATTTTCTTCAGATTTTTTTTTACTAACCAAGATAGTCATGGAGCTACATGTCCTCATATTTTATTCAGGAAGCCTATCTGCAGTTTATGAAGCGTGCCTTGAATGCGATAGCTATTTAAAATGGTATCTTTTAAAGTATTTTCGCTTTGCTGTTTTGAAATTTTTTATAGGTGTTCCTATCTTGTATATGTTTCATATAGATGGGTTGACGAGTTTTTGTGTGCATACAGGTACCCCCTGCTTTTTTGTGTTTCGTATGTGTTTATCTGCGTTCATATTAATAGTGGAGGGGTAGAAAGATTTTGCTGGAGGCAAAGACTGTTCTGTCCATCACATTACCATAATTTACTATCAGATACAAACTGGAGAAGAAATGAAGATGGAAGAAGAAATTAAATAGAAGGTTCATTATAGGAATGTATCACTGAGAAAAAATAAATGATCGGGGCAACACTACAGAAATGCAGAATCATCATCTCGAATATCTAAGAAAGTATCATTGAGAAGTAAAATCTGTAAGATTTCCACTTTTGTTATTAATTAGAAACTTCAATATATTTATCTGCAAAATTAGCCTTGTCTTTTTGCACTGAGTTTCAGAGACTTTCCTGAACCAGCAGTCTATGCTGACTGTCCTCA
>VYZV01040551.1:945-34045 GCA_013401275.1 Pandion haliaetus
CATATATATGCCTGAACAGTGCAAATGGATGACATTTCTAGTTCCAGTTGTAAAATATAAAAGCACAGTCCGTCTTCTGGAACAGGACCCAAGTGGAAGGAAGAGACAGAACACCCTCAGGCGGCTCCTCTGCCATCCAACACTTTTCCCCTCTTTTCTCGGCTGAGCCTGCCATTTATCCTAGTTGCTTAATTCCATAAACATGAAGTTCACAAATGGTATTATTATTAATAATATTTAGTTTAAGGGCTTTAATACNGGCTAAGTGGCCGCGTCCCTCTGCTGTGACCTGACCATCTGAAAGATATTCTGAAAGAGAAGAAAAAGGACATTAAAAGCGCGACGTCACTCGGGAAGAGCTGGGTTCGACTCTCCTGCCGAGCTACGCCGCAGCCCTGTGAGCGCAGAAGGGGCCGGGGGTGACCCCTGGGGATCTGCCGGTCCCCCAGCCCAAGCACGAGAGCTCGGGGACGGCCGGAACCGCGCCTGGTCCCGACATCGCACGAAGCAAGGGACTCCCCCGCCAGGCGAACGTCCTCCCGGCAAACCGCCTGCAGCCCCTCTCCACCCCGACAGCCCTTGACCCTACGGGCAACGACCCAACGAGCCGGCTCGGGGAGCAGGCAGGGCAAGGAGTAGTTTGGCTGCAAGCCCCTCGCCATCCTACAGCTCCGAGAGTTCCACCCAAGGCGACGCTTCGGGAGCGAGGAGCCCTCGCAGCACCGATGCACGTCGCGTCCCGGCTCGGGTCGCCCCCGGGCTCGAACCCCCTGGTGCCACATCCCGACTCGCTGCGACCTCCCGGCCGGCCGATAACCGGGATGGGAGCAGGGGAGAGGATCTACCCCGCACGAAGGGCTGCGAGCCTTCCCTGCGCTAAGGGCTTCTCCAGCGAGCGGATGCCTTCGCTCAACCCGGCAGCGAGAGCTGGGGAAAGCCAGGTCTTAGAGGAGCAGACAGGATTTAGGCACCTGCGCCCAGACGGGGATTTGCCGTGGCCCCGAGGGAGCAGCAGGTTTTGGGAAGGGTGGCTCAGGGGAGCCACCCACCAGATCGAGCTGAGCTGGGATGGTTTTGCTGCCCTCCTTCTCCGGGCCGGCTCTGGGAGAAGATCCCACCGGCACGCTGCCGTGTCCTCGGTGTGGGACCCCTTCCCCGCTGCCGGCTTCAGGGCTGCTGAAGAACCCTCCGCCCGGGCAGACATCCCTCACCGTCAGCCCCGCTTCCATCCACCTGCAGGGTCGTGTTGGTGTTAACCCTGCGGCATTTCGCGCTGAGCAGCTCCACGCTGATTTAACTGTCCTGCTCTGCCCACCTCTGCGTCACACCGGGGTGCTGGACACCCTCCCGGCTGCCCCACCGCATCCTCCAGCTTTCCAGCAACATCTTCATCCAGCCAGGACTGGGGCGGTCCAGGCAGATGCCGGGATGCTGCGGGGACGCACCGTGTATGAGGATGCCGGTCGCGTTCGGGGGAAGACCCCGAGCTGAGGGTAGCTCAGGGATAAGGATGAGCTGAGGGTTCAGACACGCCAGGGACCTCCTGCTTGGGGTTTGCTGCTCCGGAGAGCCACGGCGCTTGCTGGAAGCCCTCAATCCAGCATATCCCGGCTCCTCTCCGGCACTAATGAATCCTCCCCGTTCACAGGGGGCTGTGACAGCCAGATGAGAAGGCAAATAATGCCCTGCAGGAAAGTGGCTGAGCCCGACGGGTGAAGCCTGAGCAGGAGATTAAAGGAGGGCAGGAAGGAGGTCAGGAGCAGCCCTGGGAATCGGACAGATCCCCCCAGGAAGCCCCATTCTCTCCCGGCTCCACAAGCATCCCTCCCTCTACTAGAAAAGGGCCAGAGGCTGCAAATAACCCAAATTACACTTGCAAGAGCTAAGCCAAGCTGAGCAGCAGCTCAGCTCTCCCAAAAGGAGGACAGAGCTGTTTCCTCATGTCCCCCCTGCCCCGGCTTGGTCACGGGGGGCCACCGGTGACTGCCCTCCAGCTCGTGGCACCATCTCCCTCCCACGACTTCACCTACAAGGTCTGAGCCACCCCGACGTCACCAAACAGAGCTTGTCACCTGCAGCGAGCCAGCCTCATCCTCCAAGGAGCCAGGCGCAGCTCAGCCTCCCTCCCGAGAAGGGACACAAACAGGGCCACCACGTCCCCTTAGGGCCCGGCGCGAGCAGCACGGCCCGCGAGGGTCCGACAAAGAGCTGGGCTTTTATTTCTCAGCGAGACGGCAGAGCAGCGAAGCCTCAAACCTGCTTTTCCCGAGCGCAGCCAGCGTTATCAGCCAGCATCTGCGGTTTGGGAGGCAAGTCAGCAGTTTACAGAGCACTAAATATATCTGTAAAGTACCTGCCAGATTCCATCAATCTTTTTATTTTACGCTGGGGACAGAAAATTACCAAGTGACTGGTCAGAAACAACCTTCCCTCCCCTAGGAGGGAACAGGCAGCATTGGGGGGGNNNGGGGGGGCCCCACCCCATGCCCCGCAGGGAGCGTTGGGGGTGGTGGGAGCTGCAGCGGTGATCCACAGAGCACAGCCCGGGGGAGACACCACCGCGGAGCCGCAGCCAAGACCTTCTCTCCTCATACCGAGTGAAATCACGCAGACGTGTATAAATTGAATGGGAGAAAAATCTATTTCCCTGGCCGGGAACTAATGGGATGGTTAGTACTGAGGAACAACCGATTTAAGAGGGAAGGAAAAGCAATTCCCCTGGTTTCCATTTCCAGATCCATTATCGCAGCCCCAGGAAGAGACGTCACGGGCTGCGGGGAAGAGGCGATGCTCAGCAAGCGCTGCGAGCCGCTCCTCGCCGAGCCCTCGAGCAGCAGCTCCGGCAGGAAGCAGAACCGAGCCCAGCGCAACCCGCAGCCGGTTCCTGCGCCCGCGCGAGCCGGGCTGGCACACGAGCTACGGCCGCTTGGCTCCCATCGCTCCCCGTGGCTCGACGGGCGCTGGGGCTGCAGCGAGGCGTGGGGCCCGGGAAGGGGAGAAGCGCTGGCAGAGGCTTCTCCTTGCAGCTTTTGCTGCGTTCCAAGGCTGCAGCGCGGAAGCCCAGAGCCTGGTTCGCAGTACCCAGCTCGCTGGCCGATTGCAACAAATCCTCCCAGGGAGGTCTGCCGCCCTCACCGCTGCCTCCTCCTCCTCCCTGGAGGGAAACCGGTTCACTTGCTGCCGGGGATAAGCAAGGGACAAGTTTTAAGCAGTCCCTGGGAGCCAGCAGCTCTGAGCACAGATCTTCCACAGCCCCCAGCTCTCCCGACTCACCCACCAGCTCCCCTGCTCGACGAGGCCATTTACGTTTCCAGAGCCAGACAATCCTCGGTCCCTCGCCCTGAGCAAGGCGAAGAGAAGCAGAGCCCCAGCACGGCTGAGGCAAAACGTGTCTCTCTGTTTCCGCAGAGCCGCCCCGTTCACCTGCGAGCAGCACGAGCGAATCCCTCTCGGTGTCTCCAGGCTTTGTAGAGAAGACATCAAACACCCGCTTTTAAGTCTGAAGGGGCAACACGGGAACACACACATGACTGTGCACACAAAACCTCCACCTTTTCTTCCTCAAATACGCCCCACGCAGCGCACACTCGGTGTTTTCGGACTAGAGGGTTTACCCCAGCGCAATCGCGGGGAGCGTTATCGTGCAGGATCTGTTTGGCAGAGGAAGTATTACACAGGGCGGGAGGCTCCCACACCCCCACGTTTCACGGCTCTTGCCTTAAGAGGTGACACATCCCACACCGTCTGCTACAGCTTTCTGTTCACTCAGACAGGGGCTCCTGCCCTCTTTGACGTCCAACGCTTTCTAGCCAACACAACGCAACGCCTACCCGAGAGTCCCAGTACCGCTGGGGTTAACAACTTTCAGCCTCGCTACACGCAACTGCGCTTTCTCTCTTACAAGTTAAATAACCTGCGGCTATTTCCGATGCCTCAGCAAAGAAGTAAAATTTGAAGTGGGAGTATGGCAAAGCGCTGGGCCCACGGTGGCAGAATGGCACTTCTGCATCCCCGTGGAGGATGCTACGAGCCTTCAAGCTTGCAGAGAGGCATCTGCGGAGGCTGCGGCTCCTGGCACACACCACCACGACAGGGCATTTCAGCGTTAGATGACTCTCTGCAAGCCTCGTCCGCGCGTACGCTACGGCAAAAGTGCTGGGATAAAAGCCTACAAGGGGATATCCTAGAGACAGGCAGATGACATTCACGGATGCTTCCCGGCGCATCTTGAAGCAATTTAAAGTGTCTAGCTTTTAAATCCTGTCCGGGCTGAATGTGAAAATGCCCAGGCAGAGCGCAGGACGAGGAGAGAGGTGCATTTAGAAGGTACTACAACACAAGTGTTTTTGCTCCCTGCTATTAAAGCAGCGCTGCAAAGAGCATTTGTCAATCCCTAAAGGTCTTTGCTCCACCACCGCAGAACAACAAAAGAGAAAAACCCGCACGCCACTAGCCTGCGGCTGGCAGGATCAAGTCTCTGGTCCTTTAAAAGAAGCGCAGAGCCAAAGCGTTTGTCCCCTTTACAACTGCGCCCTTTCCCTCTCCTCCGGGGAGGCGAAGGGAGCCGCGGCTCGGGTCTCAGCCATCAGCTGCAGCGTCACATTCCGGGGTCATCCAAAGATTGGCAGAGTCCAGGAGACGGGCAAGTCGGGACCACGTGTTTCTACCGTCGGGAAAGAGGCCTTTAAGCGCAAAGCCATCTCTATCCCACGAAAAGCAGCAGTAGGGTATTTTACTTTGCGCGTTCCCTCCAAGGAGAAGCCACTATGAAAGGACACTGTCCTACGCTAACAGGAACTGGAGCAGAGAAGCAGGAGAGACACTACATCCGCAGCAGAGCAGCCAGACTGGCTCAGAGAGCACAGATGCTGTTTGTTTTCAGCCCAATTACCTTGCTGCACATATTGTCTTTACTGCAGTTCTTGTTATCCTTGTCTGTTGCTTCCTCCTCCACCTTTACAAGGGAAAAAAATAAAAAGGGTATAAATAAAAAAGTAGAGCCGGGGGGGGACAGGAGGAGACCGAACAGCTGGTGTTGGAGCGGCTGGGAGAGCATCAGGATGGGATCCAGGGTGCTCCACAGATGTTGGACACGGGGAGCTACGGAGGAGGTGGGATTCGGAGAATAAGCCAGGCAACCTGCTCGGGCAGCTTCTACTTCATGAACCAAGAGCCACAAAGACTTTGTTCCTAGGAGGTACAGAGATGTCACTCCCAGCTGGGACACGAACCCCAGAGCCAAGTTCCTCGGCTCTGCACGTGGTGCACAGGGAGCGTTCGGTGCTTTACAAAGCCAAACCGTGTAACCACACGCCATCGAGCCTCTCGACCTCCCTCCTACAAGGCTCGGGGCTGGGCCAAAGTGGGTCTGGGCTCCGGGGGGAGGGGGGGGGAGCTCCTGACTGTCGCTCCGGCAGTCGTCCACTGGATAAATGGGCTGATCTGGGACTCTGCGGACCCTGGAGCACAGCCCAGCACCAGGAAGTCTCCTTGCCCCTGCCTGCGTGCAGGTCTCTTGTCACTCGTGGGAGATTCAGCTTCCATCCCTCAAGCTAAGGCAAGCCAAGAATCCCATTTTCTGATTTCCTGGAAAACTATTCCAGGTTTATATACTCCTCCATCCTGCTGTTAATATCCTCCGAAGAGCCCAGCTGCCGTGGTGCAGACCCTGCGCTCTCTGCGTGTCTCCAACACGCCTCCCACACCCAGCACGGTGCCAACCCCGGATCCCAGCCACACTGAGGATAAGCACCAACACCCCTGCCCCAAGCCGATGCCCAGCAGGTAGGAAACTTCCAGGTGAGGAAAGAGGGAGACATCATTCCCATTTAGGAGCCTCCAAGACCAGGCAGCTGCAGGGCAGATTTTCCTGGACCACCATTTCAGACTTGCCGCGTTTAAGCCCCGGTTTAGGTACCCAAATCCATCAGCTGGCAGAGATAAGCCATCAGCGGAAAGAGGAGGGCTGATGCCAACAGCACCGATCAGATCGAGAGCAACAAGAGAGGATCCACCCTCCAACAATTGCTTATCTCTGACCCCACAAGGGAGAGCAACATCTCTGGGACAGCAGAGGCACGGGATGGTGATTCAGTAGCCACACACAGGGCAAACCTGGGCCAGAGCACCCCAGGGCCAGCTGAGCAAGCTGATCGCACATGGCTTTTCTAGCTGCTCTCTGCCTCTTCCCCGCAAGCGAAGCTGATGGGAGCGGTCCCTGGGGACAACAGATGTGGGGCAACCCCAAGGAGGAGCAGCAGATGGACACAAGGTGATAAAACGTCTCCCTCAAGTGGGAGGAGAGGACAGGGAAAGCGCAGCAGCGAGGATGAAGGCGGCAGGGCGGGCTGGCTCACACGCATCTCCCCACCCACGGCTCAGAGCCAGGTCTTAAGCGCAGCTTTGACAGGAGAAGGCTGAGCAGGCACCTCAGGCTGGGATTCAGAAAAAAAAAAAAACAAACCAAAAAACCATCCCCAAACCCCAAAACCTCTCTGTACTTCCCAGCAGCTTTTCCGTGAAGGCTCTCGCAACCCTTTCTGAATAATTCAGCAACCTGCATAATCTCTCCAGAGGATGGATGTTTTGCCATCTGCATTCGACAGCAGACGCCATGGAGCGACTGGCCACAGTCGTGCAGCCTGGGAACTGGTTAATAACCTGGTCAGTCACACCTGCGTGAGGCTTTCCCAGCACCGGGAGCTCCTTGCTCCAGCTGCAACAGGAAAAAACTACTGAGCCCAGGCCTTTGAAAGCCAGCTGGTCTACCCCCGTGCTCCCTTGAGACCCGGGATCACTGCTCTAAGCATCCAATTACTCCCCGTACAAACTGCTGTAAGGGACCAGGCAGAAACGCTTGCCACTAAAAGCCTCCTGCAAAAGGTGAAGCTGTTCCCCTGCAATTACAGGTTCTTACCTCCTTCCTCCACTTGAGCTCGCAGAAAACCCGTTCGAAGCACTCATGCATGTAGTTGAACTGCAAAGAGAAAGCAGGCATCCCTCAGAGCAGCAAGCAGTCCCAGACAGCTGCCCTGGCTCCCAGCCGGAGTCTGGCACTGGTTGCCAGGCCAGAGCTCCCCGTGCTGCGGGCTCCTCCTGGTGGCCACCAGCCCCTGCATCACCTCCCACCCCAAAAGCTGGAGCACAGGGTGCTCCTCCAGCTTCCAGGAGGAAAACAAGCAGGCTCTGGGCTTTTCCTTAGCAAACCTGCAAAGAACGGGGCTACTTACATAGGGGGTGAAGATTTTAACCCATCGGGGTTTCTTCTCTCCTCGTGCGTATTCGAAACAAAATGCCATTCCCTCTTCGTCCGTGTCCCACCGCTGCATTTCGTCCCATTCGAATGCTATTACCTGGTTCTGAAGGAAGACGAAACCCAGGTGAGGCCAGAGCCCAGCAGACTGCGAGGAAGGGGAGGTTTAAGGCAGATCAGGTGCCAAAAGCAAAGCCACACGAAGGGGGAATGAGGACGCCTCGGACAGCCTTGCTGCAGAGACAGCTATGAGCCGAGGAAGCAGCAGCAGAAACACACACTAATACCCACAGAGCAGCCAGATAAACCCCTGTGCTCCCAACCACTGCCAAAATCCCTTTGGAGGCCTCTCGGCCACAGTCCCGAGCCCCCAGAGCTTCAGGGACACGGCGCTGATGCTCTCTGCCTATAGCAAAGTCGAGGTGGAGGCCAGGGGCTGAGCCCAGCTCCCTGGGACCTCACGGCAGAAACCCCCTTACCTCCAGCTGGCCCTCCTCTGTGCAGGCGTGGAGTTTAAAGTGCTTAATGCTGATGGCTGTAATCACATGTCCCTTCCGCCGAGAGTCACAGGAGCAATGGGGGAAGATGATCTCGTTGTAACCCTCACACGTCCGTAACATGTTTAAATACTGCGGAGAGAAAGCTGCGGGTGTTAAGCTTGCTCAGACGAAGGGAAGGGGACCCCTGCATCCTCCTGCTTCTCACACCGCTTCCACCTCACGCGTGCCCTGCTGCTAATCACCCCCTCGGAAATCCCTGGCTTTACCCCAGCACAGGCAGGCTGGATCCCCTCCAAAGGAAACCAAAAACCCACAGGCAGCAGGGCTGTGCTAGGGAAAGAAAGGAGACCCCTCCAGCTGCTCAATTCCCCTCCCCAAACCACGGATCCATCCGGGCACAGATATACACAGAGCTCCTCGTGGCCTCAAATGCCAAAAGCCCTTTCCCGGAGAGCTGGGGCGGCCAGAGTCGCTGATCAGAGCGACCGTGCTCCCGCCAGAAGGGTACAGAGCTGAGCAAACAGCTAAAGCAGCCCCGGGACCAAAAGCACCGCTCTTGCTAGAGCCATCCTCCCGATCGCTACAGGCTGAAGGTGAGATCAGAAAAAGAGGCTGTCGGGCCGATGTGGGATCCAGGTTTCTCCGAGTCCTTCGATGCAAATGCTCATGAAACTCATGAAAAGGTCCAAAGAGGTATTTTGGCTATTTTTCTTTCTTTCTGAGTGTAGCCCAGACAAAGCAGCGCTGTGAGGACTCCGGAGAAGCGCTGGGAGCTCTGAGTCACAGCTCAGGATGTGGGAGAAGCCAGGAGATTCTCCAGGGGCCGATGCTCCAGAGCCCCACAACCTCTCATTGCATGAGAAAGGTTTATGCAGGGCAGAACTACAACCAGGTCTGAAGTGACTCTTTAACCAAGGAACAAGCCACATCCAGACTGGAGGAAGGGGCCAAATCCTCAAGCATTGTGCTCCAGGCAGGTTCCTTAATAACATGAGGGAAGGTAGAGGATGAAGTACTTTGACTTCACAGGCTCTTTGGGACACAGACGTTGTCTTCTCGACCTCCTGCTAGACCACAGCCCTGCTGCACCTGGTGTATGTGTGTGTGTACATAGATACAAATATGCTGGGATATACCCTTTCCAAAGGTTCAGATCTTTCTTTGGTCATTAGAAAGCCAGCGAGACAAGCAGAAACAAGAGAGCCATGAGATAACCCACAGGAGGAAGCATCTATTTACTGACCCTTATCATTAGTTAATTATTAACCTTCTTGGCTTAGCATTTCAGATGACCCTTCTGGGGTCTGCTCCAAGGTAGTCCCCCAGCAGGGAACCGTCAGAGCTACTGCAGTCAAACGGGCTTTGAGGAGAGGCCTGACCAAGACCAGTCAAGCTGGAGAAGGGGATCCCAAGGCCATTGCTCTTCGAGAGCAGCCACGCTGGCCACAGGAACGCAGGGAGGGCGCAGCGAGTCAGGGAAAGGGCAGCCTGCATTCATTCGGTACCAGCAGCCCCGAGCAACCCAGGCAGTTATTTACAAGTCAGATTCTTCTGCCGTTTGATCTTTAAGTCAAGCCTGCATCTGGCAGATGAGCTCAGGGCATCCCCTTCACTCCCCCACGTCCAAGCCAGGCAGGCTCATCGAGTCATACCAAGCCCCCAAGCATTTGCTGGGCAAGGTGGTAAGTGGCAGAAAATCCCTGACCAGACAGTGAGCTCTGACACAGGATTTGCAATCTGGGAAGACTTCTGGCAGACAAAAAACCCCAAAAAACTAAGTCACTGAGGGGGCAGCAACTCACGTTACGAGCGGGCCAGGACCCACCCCTCCCTTGGCTGGCCCAGCCTCACCATCTCAGAGGCAGAAAGAAACCTTTGCCTCTCAGTTACTAGGAAGAAAGAGCCGTCGCCGAAGGGCTGCAGGTGAAGGATTGCTACATCACATGTTAAGCACCTCACCTTTCAACACCGGCAATAACCCACAAGGCTTTATCGCTGCCTTGTTTGGAGCCAAGTCAATGGGTGATCTTGCCAAGGACAAGCCGCTGTTCAAACGTGCCAGGCACGAGGGGAGGTTTTGGGTTGTGCTGCGACCGACCCTCGGGCACATCCCAGCCCTGCGCCTGGCATTCCTCTGTGTCTGCACGCCCTGCCAATCCCTCCTGCACTAAGCCCACACCCCCACAGCTCTCCACAGTTCCTGCTTTCCAAGAAAGATGTGTTTTTCAAGGCTGTGTGCACAGAATAGTTTGGGTTGGAAGGGACCTTCGAAGATCATCTGCTCCAACCCCGCTGCCAAGGGCAGGGACATCTTTCACTAGCCCAGGTTGCTCAAAGCCCTGTCCAACCTGACCTTGAACACTTCCAGGAATGGGGCACCCACAACTTCTCTGGGCAACGTGTTCCAGTGTCTCCTTTCCAAACACAGCATTGCAAACAGGAAGGAAAGCAAACAGGACAGGTAAGATAACTCACCATGACCATCTTTCTCTGCTCACACAGCTTCTGTAACTGGTAGGACTTCTCCTCTGCTTTGATGTAGCCTTTCTTGACATCATCAACAGCCTAAACAGGAAAAGGGAAAGGAAACCCAGGAGGTCGGACTAGAGGACTCTTCACTGAGTCACAATGCTTTGTTTTCCCTGGCTGGCCCTGAGGCTGCTTTGAACAGCCACCCCAATTCACAGCCCCAGAAGGTGACCAACGTCCCCAGAGAGGCAGAGGGATGGAGAGGCTCAAAGAGGTGGTTCTTTGCACTCACTGACTCTTGCCACGAGCCTTTGATTGCCTCAGGGAGCATACAGATGCTTAAGCATCTAGGCAGACTTTGGAAGAATGTCCCCCGGCAAACGAGGATGGATCTGGAAATGCTGGTACCTGGAATCCTGCTTTTGCCTTCAGGCACAAGCAAGGACAGGCTGGTACAACCCTTCCACTCCAGACACACAGGCACAGCCACCTCCAGCAGAGCCGTGCTGGCTTTTACCCACTGTGCTGCTGGAGTGTTGGCAGGAAAATGTATTTTTCCTTCAGGACTGAGCAGGTACACAGCCCCTTCCTTTCACTCCTCAGCTGCACATCCCAGCAAGAACTCCTGCCCCCGGCACAAAGTGGCTTGTAAAGCTGCCAGCCAGTAAAGATCCAGTCTAGGAGATCAAAGAATTTGACAACTACTATTTTTATTTCAATTTGTACCAGAGGCTGGTACAGGCTCAGTTCAGAGAGCACTGGGACAGCATTTTTGGTGGTTAAGACAGAGCAGGACTCATCTCACTGAACTTTGCAGATATCTACCTCTGAGCTGGTCATCCTAGACTGGCTTTATACAGGCAATGGGAGAACATGGCTCTTCTCGGACTCGCTTCATCCCAGAGAATCTGCATAAAGTGAAATCACAGGCAGGAACGTCCCCTTTCCTTACAGTGAACAGGGAGAAGTCTGTTCCCCGTCTTCACTGACAACACACAGAACTGGGGAAAACATGGCCGACCCAAGGAGTGCAGCCTCCCGCGATCCTTTTAGCTTGCTCTGGGAAGGCAACTTCCCACAATGACAGCGGCAGAGTCCTGCCTCCCAGTCTGATTGTGACTTGGCCACAAGTTCACCACAGCACAGCTGCTTCATCCAACCATGGACTGCTACTCCTTGAAGTTACCCAAGCAGGACTGGCCCTCAATTTCATGCTCTGTTGCCAGTGCGCCAAAGGACAGCAGTGTTTGGAGCAGTTCTAGGAGCCATGGCACTTGTGTTGCCTTACCTCCAGTAAAAAATTACAGCTCTTGGGCACCTACCTGATGGAAGAAGTAGGTGACTGCCAGGTCGTTGTCATTGAGAAGAACCTCCTCCTCTGTAGTGAAGAGCCATTTTCGGATGGTCAGGCACGTTCCCGGCACTGCCGAGGTGTAGTTCTGCACGTAGAGCTTGTGGGGGAATTCATTGGGTGCCAGTTTGCGCACTGGAAAAAGCACAAGACATCAAGGTCAGCACACAGCCCCACAAGGCATCATCAGCATCATCCGTGACCAGAGCCCAGCTGCTGCACAAATCAACAGTGGCGATGCCCTTTGGTTGAGTCAGCCAGGATCGGGACCCCAGCTCTGCTCTAGGGGCCTTTCATCTCCTCCCTGACCGAATCCAGCTTTTTTCAATACCTACTTCCACACTGTCAGACCAGGCCGGTCCCTTGCAATCGCCTCTAGTGCACAGGCAGGAACCTGCACGAGACTGAACTCCTCTTGGTCGTCGGAGAGCCCAGCGCAGCTCTCAAGCGTCAGCACAACAGCCTGACTTCATCCCCTGCTGTGCACAGGGAGGTCCACCCTGCCTAAGCCTTAGGACCTGTGTCCTGGACCCATGCACTGTGCCCACAGTGTGGGAGGACTGGAAAAGGTCTCCCCTGTCCTGGCCGGCTGCCACCAGAGCCTGGACAAAACCCACTGCATTGCTCAGGCAAGCTGGAGCAGCTGGGTCAGCAGCGAGCCCGTCGAGACATTTACTGTGTTCAAATCTGCTTTATCGAGCTATGATGGACAAAAAAGGCAAGTGCCAGTACGTCTCCTTCATCAGGTAGGGATACAGTCATTATCTTACTGCAGATGGAGCTTATGGTTTCCAGAGAAATTAAATGGAGTGTATCCTGACAGGAATAAATGTGGATGTTCACAGCGAGTGTCCAGAAAGCACAAGCCATAGAGGTTAACTGGAGTTTTTACTTTCCAGCGCAGTTTGAGGAGTGCAGCACTCACAGGAACGAGGAATTAATAGCTCCAGTTAAGAGTCTGGCACCATAAAAGCTTCCTGCATGAGACTGTGCCAGCGTGCTGCAGCATCCCATCTCCCAAGAGCAGGTGTTCCCGCTCAAGGCTCCCCGCACAGCCCTGCCTCCGCAGTGTTGAAACACGTTGACCCTCCAGCCCCGGTCTTCCCTCCCTGTGTCCGTGTCCTGCTCTGTCACACCAGCACCCGGTAACTCTCAAAAAGTGACCACAAACCCAATGGCAGAGGCAGTTCTGTGATGCCAACATGTTTACAGGACACTGGTGACCTTGGCTGCCCCAGGGTCAGCATCTGAATGCAAACCCAGCTTGTTCTGCGAGATGAGTCCCTTCAGGAGGTCTTTAAGAAGCTAAAAATCACCCCTTCCGTTCAGCCAGAATCTTGTAAGCACAAGCAACAGCCCTAGAAATCTCTTCCTACAAGGCAGTTTGCTGTAACAACAGCATGAGTTTGAGGCACATAGAGATGACAATTCAGAAATGAAGGTACCCAGCTGGGAATGAGAAATACACTTGGCTTAAAACCCAGCACAGGGGAAAAATAACACATAAACCAACCACTACACCCATTTTGTGGTGTGACCGCGATATTTTGGCCTCTCTACAGCTTCAGTGAACCCACCGTGAAGCTGGGCAAAATCAGAGACTGCTGCGGCCAAGGATCTGAACAGCAGCCAGGGGACCCCAGCACATGCTAAGCTGGAAGGATGGCAATTACTTAAGTGCCAAAACGATTGCCCAGAATCCCACAGTTGATCCTCAGACACCATCAACATTTAACCACGGAAGGAGAGATGAGAAGCGAAGATGCAGCTCGCAGCAGCTCCTGTCCAGGACCTGGATATTGCCCCACACCTATGTGTGTACAGACAGAGGATGCCCTCAATCCACTTTCCAGCACCTTCGCTCTGCCCCAAGCCGCTGCCCCCCTCTCCAGAGACTGCCACGTTGCAGTGACACTGCCCGTTTTCCCTAAGCTTGCTGGACCCTCTGAACTAAAGTAAAATGCATCTCAGTTTAACAAAAAGCTCGTTTCCTTGAACTGCTTAAGACAGGGAAAGTTAAGTGGCAGCAAAAAAGCCATCAAACTTTGAGGGCTCCTCATTATCAGAGGCTACTGTGCCTGCCCGATTCCTCCCGGGGGCTCCTGATATTGCGAGCAGAGATAAGACCTAAATGAGAGTGCCACTGGGCTCTGCTAACGCTGCAGAGCTTTCTCCTCAGTTGCTCGTCAGCACCGAGGGGATTAAAAGACTTACCAAAGGAGTGATTGATCACTTCAAACAAGGCGAAGTAGTTTGCGGTAATGCTGTCCATTCCGACTTTCGCAGCCACGGCCTAAAGAGCAACCAAATGGGAAAATGGGGTGAGCAGAACACAAGCCAGCAGCTGTCTGTCCCCCTCCACGGCAAGGCTAGCTTCATACAGGTTATCGCCGAGTATTCCCTAACCCGAAGTGTCAGTCACCACAGAAAACCTGAATTTTACTCTTCCAGTAAAACCAGGTGTTTTCTTAAGCAAGGGCTTAGACTCTCCTGCTTTCACCTTCCTGTAAACTGCTCTGGATTTGAAGTGCCACCATGGCTGACAATTAGGTCATCTTTTCTTCTGGTGCCTCCAGCTCCAGTTCCTAATAGAAGAGTGCACACCTCCCCTAGGAGTTTTCTCCAGCAACACTTCAGTCCTGCATGCTAATACCACAGCTAAAACTCACAGACCTCAGCAGAGGCGACATGAAATTCGAGATGCTGTGTCCCAAACACACCCCCATACTGTGAATCCCATCTACCCACAGGATTCTGCTGTGCTGATCTGGAACCCCTAAGAGCCGGCTCTTTCGCAACCGTCTGGGGCTCCCTCATTTGCAGCAACATTTTTAGTTCCCCTTTCAAAAAGGGTGTCCCTTGCATCAACTTATTCCCCCTAATGTATTGACAGCTTTCACTTTTCCTCCTGCAGTGCTGGTCAAAGTCAGTTCTCCCCCGTTTTCTACTTAAAGCACTGGGCCTCTGGCCACTTGCGAACCTGTAATCTGGCCAGAGGATCCCCCAAAAGGGTCTCTACCCTTAATATTCAACTTGCTGTCCTGCCACACAGCCACAGTGAGACTCATGTGTTGGCTGCTGGCAGCTCTTGGATCTGACTCCTCCACCGCAGTCACTGCAAGCCATAACACACAATCTGTCTAATGCTTAGAGCCATCCGCCAGCTTTAAGATATTATCAGTGAAAATTAATTCAGCGATGACTGTCCTTGCAGCCAAGCCTGTCAGCGAAAACGCTGCTTCAGCACAGCATAAGGTTAGAGTTCTCTAGCATCCTTATCCCCTCTGCTACAGCAAAGCAGCGTCACCGATGCCCACCTGCATTTGAGAGGAGCAGAATGAAGCAAGTGGGCGCCGACAGGGTCTTGGTTAACATCCAAATCATGTTAATCTGCCAGTCAAGGCAAAAAAAGAAGTAGCTCACCTGGTACACCTGGTCTGTAGTGCTGTTCTTTTTGACTCTTACTGTCACTGTTGTTATATCTGGTAATGCTACTCGGAGCTCCACATCCGAGACGCCGTTGTAATTCTGAAGGAGGGAAGAAGAGAGGACAGAAATCAGCATCATACAAACTGAGCCCCAAGCTCTATTTATTGCCTCATACTGGCTAATTAAAATGGTCACTTCTAACAACCAGCTGCTCTGCAAGCCTCAGGAATCCCATTCCAGTCTGCACCACAGAAATTCTGAAAGAAGGCTCTGCTCTGAGGCAGGAAGCTGAGCGAACAGTTTCAGGCCACAACAGGGTAGGATTTTCCATTCACAGGTTTGCCAGTGAAGAGCAAGAGAAAGCTCTGGGACACGGCAGCTTCATGCACCATGGAAAGGTTGGAAAAAGAACAGCTGAAGGGCAAATAGCAACTCACTGCTGCTGCCTGCAACTCAAATCTTGGGAGAAGCAAGTCAGACAGACTGGTATTCAGAGTACCCTGTTGCCTTTCTGGCCAAAGGCCGACGAATACAAACGGCTCACAAATGCAAATCCACCTGGGCTGCCACCAGCACAGAAACCAGCAGGAAATTCAGTGAATCTGTTTTTTTTGCTGGGTCTCTCCTTGCCAGAGAGCCAGGGTACGCAATGGGGCCTCACGGCTGGTTCTGCTCTGTGTACACCTTCGAGAGCAGCTTTGATGCTGCTCTTAGCTGCTGCTGTGGAGAAAAGGTTTCTTATGTGCAGTGACAGACAGCAAACTGCAGCCTTGATTTTCTGCCATGGTTTTCTGTTCAACTAACTGAGGCTTTGGCAGGGAAAGTCTTTGCTCTCCGATCCAGTTTTACCAAGCATTTATGGCCCCTGTAACAGAGAAGGTCGCGGCAGAGCTTCAGCGCTGTCACCTATGTGCCTACCTCATCTGACTCCGACAGGAACTCCTGCATGATGTCGCTCTCCCCAATGACACGTATCGAACACACTGCAGGACAGAGAGTACAGGTTAGTGGGGTGCCTGGGGGAAGGGGGAGCCCTCCCCTGCCAGGACCAGCCCAAAGGCAACATGGAAATAACAACTGTCTGTTCTGTGGGTGGTGTGAAACAAGGGTGCTATCTCCAGCCCGGAAAAACCTTCTCAAAGCAAGTACTTTCTAGGCTGTATCAGGTGTCCTGGCACGAATACTGATCCAGCCTGAATCCCCTACAATAGCAAGCGAACAGTGGTGTTGAATAACTCACTGAGATAGTCCCCGTGGGTGAAATCCAAGCCCCAGGCACACGGCCAACAGGAGGTTTAGACTATACTTAAAAGTGGGCAAGAATTTGATAAATAGTACTTTTGCCTCTAAAAAAAAAAAAGTTATTCCAGAGTGACTGAAACTATTTGGGAATTTAGGCCAAGTTCAGCAAATAATTTGGACCCAAACTGTACTGTGTTGCTTCTAAGACGCCACCAGTCTGCCTGTTCCTCCAGCCAGCTGGTAACCAAGGATGAAGATGAACGAGCTGGGCAAGGCAGGGCTGAGATATCAGCGGGGTGGGGAAAACCTGACCCATGTCCATCTTATGGGAAGAGGGGCCTTCACCCCCAGGTGCTGACTAAGGGAAGAGGCTGTTAAGCTCACACAAACTAAGTGAGCGGCTTCCA
Source organism: Pandion haliaetus (assembly GCA_013401275.1). Taxonomy (NCBI): domain Eukaryota; kingdom Metazoa; phylum Chordata; class Aves; order Accipitriformes; family Pandionidae; genus Pandion; species Pandion haliaetus. The sequence continues at coordinate 17,596 of VYZV01040551.1, forward strand.
GGCAACTAAGGTAACACAGCTCCCGGAATCCCACCTACTGCCTCTTCACTGCAAAATTTGGGGTCAGATCTTTTAGCCAGGCACCCTGATACAGAGAGAAGGTTTTACACCCACTTTCCCATCACCTGAACTTAACCTAAAGGAAACTCCTGCTGCAGGCATTACAATTCTGATTAAAAAAGCGTTCAGCTGTGAGCAAGCTCAGGTTAAGCTGAGCTCCCCTGATGACAACAGCCTCAAACACAACGCTCTCCCTGCTCCAAAGCTTCCTTCCTCTGCCTCCTGCCCGTGCTCCCTCATCTCCAAGATTACTGGCGGGCAATATGACACTACAATAAAAAGCTTGTTGTGTCTTAAAAACTAATTACACATTTTGTTGTTGGAAGTACACTGCAAGCCAGTAACACACGCATCATTAAGCCGTGGCAAGTCAGAGCTCCCTCTCACCACTTCGGCCATAAAATCCCATCCAGCTACAAAGGAGCTTCTTTCCCTCACAGGTAAACAAATGCCTGTGAAGTTTCGGACCATCTGTAGAAGGATGTACCCTGAGGATTTGTTTCCCTGCTTGCGAGGAAGGCGGCGTACAGCTCCCAGCTCAGTACCTTTCTCCAGGTACTCCTCCAGCCCTCGCCGCCGGGCGTCCAGCTGCTGCTCCGACAAAGAGAACGGCCACTTCCCCGGGAGCCGTGGAAAAGTGAAGTTGGCAAATTCCCGTTTCAGGTTCTGGTGCAGGATGGCAAACTCCCGGTACCGCTTTGAGCAGAGCTGGCGGCCCGCCATGTAAACATTGTAGACCTGCAGGGAGAAGAGGCTCACTGGGGTGAGAAAAGCTTTCCAAATCCAAACTGGCACAGCCCTACCTTCCCAGACCTACAGGCAGCACAAGGCTAAATTAGGAGGGTTTAAACTAGAATGAGAAACTGGTATGAACAGTTAAATACACCACTGCTTATTCCTGGAGCTGGGGGATGTCCCAACTACTACCCCTATGTGACAGCAGCAGGATCGGCATGAGTTCAAGGTGACTTTCTATTCCAAAAGGAGAGGAAAAACACCCAAACCCTTTACAAAAGGCCCCAAGCCTGATACAGCCATCGTGGCGTTCGCCTGGACCTTGTCCTGCACACAGGAGGGTCCCTGAGATGCACGAAGCCACCACCAGACAGATGCCACAGCAACACCATGCTGACTGCATCAGCTGTTTTCGGCAACAGGAGCCTCATCACCTTCCAGACATGCTTGATACTACCACTGAATTTCCAGCTTGTTGCAGAATTGAGCCTCACATTGCAGCCAAAGCCCCACAGCCCTGGATTCAGGTTCACGGCTACTTCCCCCGAGACACAGAGAGGTCCCAAAGCGAGCAGGAGGCTCGGTTTGTGTTTGGACACAGCCCCTGGCAGCCGTCAGGCACCAACCATGGGGCAGATCCCAGGGGAGAGGCAGCAGGAAATCTTTTAGGAACACCCCATGTTAACTAGTTTCTTCGTTATGCTTGCACTCTTCCAGTTTCATTCTGGACACTGTTAAGGAAGTAAGAGTCTGGTCCCAAATAGGGGAAACCCAGAGCAGAGTAACAGTCGCAGGACATTTCTAAGCACTGCCACGCTCTTCAGGGAATTCCCTTCCCATTCATTAACCAGCCACCTCCACTTTTAAAGCTGATCTGCTCAGTCTCGCAGGCAAGTTAAACAAGCTCTTATCTAGGCATTGCTAATATGCCCTTCAGTGATAAGGAGGTCCCAAACAGCAGCGTTACCTTAATTAGCTTCACGCGAGGAAAGGGATGCAGTGGGGAAGAGAGTAGGTTCGAGCTTTTTCATGTTGCACAAGGGAAGCGTTTGCAACGGCAACCTTTCCTCTTGAGGAGGGGAGCATCACCCTCCACCGTCCTCCCGAAGCCAAAGGGCTGGCAGAGCACAGAGGTGGAGCCTAGCAAGAGGCACGGGCCAAAGACGCACCGAGGGTGGCTTCAGCAGCGTTCAGAAGACTCAAAACCCCAACCTGCTCCCCAGATGAGGGCTGGGAGCAGTCCCAGCCCACTCGCCCTCCGCTTCTGCACTCCAGGTACCTGCCTGACAACCTTCACAAGGGAAAAGTGCTCCAACAAACCCACAGGTTTTTCCTTAGAAAGAAGTATGCATTCAACCCTTCCGGTGTCACCTCAAGAGAAGGTGCTGGGATGGAGCTGGATCCGAACAGCAGCAGCTATTGCCAGTCCAGAAGAGGCTCCCTTTGACCCACCCACCACACTGCGCTTCTTTAAGAACCTCTGGTTTCTAGGATCCTTCTTCTCCCACCCTGTATGGCACACCTTATCCGACAGCATCCCACCAGGGCTGGGAGAGCAGGGTGCGGGGAAAGCATGCGTTCCCCATGAGGCTGCGGATCCACAAGGATCCCATCTGTCCCCTTCAGAGACACATGCCAGGGTGACATGTTGAAGTGACACACTTTGCACAGGAGCCTGACTCTTCTGGCGAGCCGAGCGCTGCTGAACCCTCTCCACCCTTCCTCTCCCTCTCACACACACACGCTGTTTCTGCAACACTGATGCTGACTTGTGTCTTCCTTGGGAAAATGCCTCAGTCCTCAGCTGAGAGAGGAAAAAGTGATGAGCCAGTTTGTCGCCTGTCTCCCAGCACTTCACATGACGACGCAATCGTGTCTCAAGGGCAACTGCTCCAGCCAAACCTACCTCCCGGTCTGGGAGGGTGAAGGCAGCCAGCGTACGGCACAAATCTTCGAGCCACGAGTCAAAGCAGCGGCATAACTAAAAAGCCTGATACTCGCCATCTCGTCCCAAGTCCCTCCACCTCATGGTCCACCCCCACCGATGGCCACACAGTTCCCTGGCTCTGGAAAAACGAAGACAGCACACAGGGCAGAAGAAAACACATGGTCTGGACATGGGTAGGACTGTGCTCCTAACAATAAGCAGCTATTTGCAGGGGGAAGAATACTGCCCTTGTGGCAGGCTTCTGTCTCTACCAGTCGCTGATTGAAACTTGGAGCCAGCTGGGCTTGGGCTGCAGGCTCTGCTGACCCTCGCCGCAGCTCAGACCCGAGACACGCTCAGAGCAGTGGCCAGCAGCAAGACACAGGGTGCTGGAGGACAGGGTGGTCGAGACAGTTTGCAAGCCGAGCACCTGTGAACACTACACAGCCAGGCAAGGAAGCAGAAGAGCCAAGCAAGGCCAGGCCAACTGAGGAGGTTAAATACACCCCAAATGTTGCAAGAAGAAACAGTTCTGCAGACGAGTGTCTTTGTCCAACTTGTTTTGGGTCCCTCTCCAAACGTTTCCTTACCAGCCACAGACAGCCATCCCTGATGAGCCAGAATCAACCTTAAGCCTCGGAGGATACAGCCATATCAGGTACTTAAATGACAGATCACATCAGCTAGGAAAATGACTGCCAGCCTCCCCAGTAAATGCAACAGAAGAGGCAGGGAACCCAAAGGAAAAAGACTTTTTACAGCTATTTCCCCCACCGCTCCCCAAAGGGAAAAGAAATTCTGGAGATGGGAAGCTATGCTTCAAGACATCTGTTCCCTTTGCTTTTACATCTATCACAGATGTCCTTAACACTTGGTGTAAAACAGGAGATACAAATATGAAAGCTTATACGAACAAAATAATAGCTTCCTACTTAGTCTTTGTAAGAGATCAAGCTATTCCAGATACATTAATAAAAAAGGCTTCCCAACACATAGGAAATAGCTGCAAAAGAGTAACCAAGCACAGTAAGAGTGAAGACGGGCAAGCCTAAATAAGACAGCATCAAAACCAGTCAATAATAAATTAACACGCCCCCATCCTGAAGACAAGAAGAGAGTGTTGCCACTAACAGCAAGGAGCCTGCCAGCTCAGGGTGCAGATACCCAGAGACATCCAGAAAACACCGCCCAAGCTGATACTTACCACAAACTTCTCGCCGTTCTGCTCCACGTGCTTGTACGTGGGGATGGAGATGGGCACAGCTTGTTTTTCCGTGTAGTCGTAGAATGACTGCCCCAAAGAGTCATCACTCGGATCGAGATTATCTGCCTCGTGGGGAGGCACAGACAGCACTGTCAGAATTAACTCCTTCTCTCCTGCGCGAATCAGGTCCACCACTTGCTTGTGTGTTGCTCCTTCAACGTTCACCCCATTCCTGTGAAAGAAAGCAGAAAAGCCATAAGCAAGGCAGAGGTGACCACAGAGCCTTCAAACCACGCCAGGACCAGCCCAGAGATCCATCACATATCTGCTTCCCTTGAAAATCCCTCCAGCCTCAACTGCTCTGGTTGCTCCAGTTTCACTCTGGTCTAAACTCAACTGCTCTGGTTGCTCCAGTTTCACTCTGGTCTAAACTCATTTTTCCTATTGATGATTTCTCGGGTTATTAGTTACTGAATTATGTTTAATGACTATAGACACAGCTAAAACTTCTTTAGAAGGTTCATGTACCCCCTTGAATATTTAAAACAAGTTTTGCTGTTTTCACCGTTTCTCAACGGTACGACACGGCATGTTCGTACCCAGAAAGCAAGCCTTTTCCTGTCAGCTAAAGGCAATTACAAGGAGACCAGAGAACTGGGGAAGAAAACACTGAACGCATAATACGTACTAGTCTGCTAGGGCAAAGCCCATCTCCTGATCCTCTACAGCTCCAAAACATAAGCGCATTTCCCTAATCTGAATTGAAGCTTCCAGGTGAACAAGAACGAGAAAGCAGGCAACGAGGCTCAGAGAGCAAAGGTAAGCAATTTCAGAAGCTGGTGCTCCCGTCCGCCAAGACACAGCACCCACAAGCACAGCTGCTTCGGTGCAACATAAAGGAGACGTGCATTCGCTTCAGATACTTCTATGCAAACTGCTCTGCCTTGCCCCAAACAGCTCAGAAGCACTGCTGCAGCGAGTAACGCATTTCTGCTTCCTAAGCTGCTCCAACCTGATCACAAGAGCTCATCCCAATTATGCCCACACCCCTCCAGGATCCCCACGGAAGCTCTGAAGCCTCAAGACATACCCAAGCCACCTCTAGAGCATTCCTGACATTCGTGCTCTCCCTGCAAACTCAGTTAACCATCACTTGGCTCTTGCTTTGCCCAGAAGATACTGACCGTACCTCGGCCAGCTTGGAAAGATGCTGGACCTATGACTTGATTTCAAAGCTCTTTAGGTTCTCTTCCGAATCTGGGAAAGAACAAGCCTGTTTTTCCTCCTGATAAAAGCTAAATTTAGTAGCGAGTCTCCATAAACTTGCGTTCATCACAAGAGTCTCTGTGAAGAGTTTGGTATCCAAAACATTCCCTGTATAAACAGGAACAGGCAGAGCTTCACCCACGGCATCCCTACCAGTCAGCCTGGCCGTGCTCCTGCAAGGCTGCTGGAGAGCCCATGGACCATTGGAGACAACAGGTCCCCTTCACCTCTGCTTCCCGAGCAGCTGCTTGGGATGAGCCCGGAACAAACCAGCCAAGGAGTTTTGCACCACTGCTGAAGCAACGCCAGCAACCATGCCACAACCCCAATTTGTCTTCGCTCACACCTAGGAATTTCTCCACCAGAAAACCCAACGTCGCCCTTATTCTCCACTGCTGGCTACGGCCATTACCTGATGCTTCGGAGGAGTGCAAGAGGAAAGCAGCCTGCACTTTCCCAGCCACGAGTCCTGACCATGCAGGGAAAGAAAGGGATCTCAATTACTCCTTCTGGCAAGTCAGCTACTCCTTCCCAGAGCCTGGGAACAGACTGTCATCATCTCACCACTGAAGACATGGTACTGGTCACAGAATCATCCCAGCTTGCCTTAAATCAAGCATGGGATTTAGCTTCCAATCTCCAGCTCTCAAATGAAAAAGAACAGCTCTTACCACTTCACATCGATCATTTTTTATCGAACTTTTACTTAGAAGAATTGCCCTGAAAATATCTGATCTTGACTTACAAGTCTGGGTGAGAGATCCCAGGCTCTGAACCAAGTTTAAAAAAGCCCCAAGCGGTGCTTGTGAGCCAGAGACAGCACTTGTGCTTTGCCAGGAGTTGGACGAAAAAAAGCTTTCCCCAGCTCGGACACTACCCGCAGTTATCAGCCCTCTTAGAGCTCCTGTAACATTTCAGGGAAGGGATAACCCTCGGATGCAGCCCCTGGGCTCTGTGCGATAAGAGTGCTCGAAGAGCTGGATGCAGCTTTTACAGCAACGAGGCTGTTAAGTTCAGGAAGAGGGAGAATCCCCTCCTCACCAGCCAGCTCTTCCACAGGGCAGGAGCGTGGTCTCCCAAGCAGCAAATTCGGTCACAGAGGGCAGCCCTCGTTACCGAATCGAGCCATTAGCCACCAACATCGTCACACTGAAGTGACATTCGCATTTGTTCCACCTGACCGATGCTCACGTGTTGCTCGCTTATCCCAGACCCCTTCCACTCGCCTAGAATAAACCCAGTCTGCAGAATCCTACAGCACCGCTGCCCAAGTATGACTTTTGGTGAATGGGGACGAAAAGCCAGAGACTCCAGTCGTGTAGAGAGGGCTGCTGTTTGCCCACACCAGGAGGGACTGCAGGCCAAAAGAACTCTCCTCCGTGCGTCCCAGTCCCCTCCTGAAGATGGAAGGACAAAGGCAGGGGAGTGTAGTCACCGTCCCACACTCGACCTCGAGCCCATCTCCAGCCAGTGACAGGCAGAGCCCCCTCCAGCCGGCAGCAGGGGCTTTTGGATGACCCAGACGGCAGGACACCCCGCTTAGTCTGCAAAAGTCAAGGCTGGTTTTTAGTTACTCAGCCCCAGCTAGGCTGGAACTAGGTGCTCGGCTTAACTTCCCATCAGCAAAGACCTCAGACACTGTGTTTTCCCTTCTGCCAGCAGACCGAGAACAAACACGCTGCCGGCTTCTTCCTCTTCCTCTCCTTAGCCCCTGGTGACTTCTGCTGCCACCATTTCCTTCCCGAGCCAACACCAAACCCTGGGAGGTGGCGAGGACAGGACCTGGGACTCCCGACAATACGACTGCAATGCATCATTTCATTCATAAAACCCCAGTAACACCCACTGCCAGCTCTCCATCGCTCCCAGCAGGTCTTTCTAAGATCAGATGCTGCTTTAATAGCAGCCCTGCTCACCACTCTGCTCTGCGGAGCGGTAGGAAGGAGCAGTCAGTACCGCAGGCGCGGTGGGGCCCGAAGGACTTGCACCTTTGCAATAAAGTCACCATAGCAACTCAGGCTGGAATCATCATTGATGAACTGACGAAGAAAGGGAACAGTAAATCATACGACACAGGCAAATCAGGAGCAGCCGGCAAGGTGAGAGGAGCACAGCTGAACGACGCGCTGTTCACACGGCCACAGACCTGTGAGATCCGAGAGCCGAATGCACTTTTCCCGAGGCAACAGGACACTCGGGTACTTTGCTCCTCAAGCTTCTGCCTCCATTTGGAGTCGGAAAAAGAGATCCAGGCATTACCTTTACCCTTCCAGGGGATGCGCACGGTGCCGGGAGAGGGCTGTTGAGCTGACCACAGGGCTGGGTCCCTCCATACCTTACAGAAAGGACATCCAGACACAAGAGTGGCAGATGACAACCAGATCCAACGAATCCTTCCCTCCACGAAGGAGGTACTGCAGATGGCAGACAGCTCTCTTCTGTGTGCGACGGGAAACAGAGGAGAACTCTGCTCATGGCAGAACAAACTGCTGCAGGATGGAGACCGCAGACAGGCACATGCAACCCCCGGCCAGGTCTGCCAGACTTCAGCAGCACTCGAAGAGCAACTTCCTCCAACAAATCACTTCTCTCAGCTCTCCGTCACCAAACATGGATGTGGTTAGAGGAGCACGAGGTTCTGTCACGTTCCACTGCAGGACGGTGGGTGAGTCTCCTTCCCTCGGTGCCCGGCTTCCTTTCTGCCTCGCAGGAAAGCTCTTTAGTCAGTACGTAGAAGCAATGCTGGAGCTGTTCAGTGCGCTGTTGGACTGGGCAACGCGGAGCCTTCTCATACTATGCCCCTGGCAGGGGCATCCCCACCTAAACAGGGCTGCAAGGGACTCCCAAACGCTCTTGCCGCCCCCCCAGGGAGCTGGGAAGAAGCTATTTTCCTCCTGGTGCTGGGTAGGGTCGGTCTAGCTCGATACTCACCATGACTAAGGGCTCACGTTTGCCGAGCTGAGGACAACATAACCCCAAAGCACTCGTTGCCACGTCTCTGACGGCAATCATCTCACCGCAGCAGAGGGAACACACGCCCGCGCCGCAGTCCACAGTCCAGCATGATGCCCAAGACACCTGCCAAGACAGGCCTGGGCTGAGACTCCGGACTGTGACCCGAGGCAGCTGCGTGCTTTGCTGCCCGCTGACACCACTGCGAGGGCAGAAACCCTGGCACGCGTGGGGCAAGATCAGGTGCTGCCAACCTCGGCACTTGCCCGTCGGGGCTTGCCTGGTGCTGTGGGAGAAGCCAAGCTCTGGGAATTACAGCAGGTTACGCTTAACAAAAGATCTTTAGTCTGTGGTTCGGCAAGCTCCCGCCGCAAAAAATACATGCTGGGGGGCAGAGCAGACTGGTGTTTGTTCACTGTAATGAATTCAAAAGCCTCTCTGAGACTGAGTTTTCAAAGTACTAGGCCAAAGACAGCGAGCAGCGGCTGCAGGCTTGCACGGTCCCCTGGCTGGAAGGAGGATGAGCCGCTGAAGCACCCCACTCACTCCCCCAAACCTGATCTCTCCACCAGCACGGTGTGGAAAACGTCTCGCTCGGCAGCTCTGTTTGAACCCAGGAACACCTATCGGCAAGTGTTCTCAGCAAGAACAGGAACTGCTGGCAAACACCAGGAGACCCTGAGGACAAAGCATGCATTCGACAAAGCAAAATTCCCCATCATGCTGATGCTAATGAGCAAGAGCCCCAAGACACAGAGAAGAACATTTCACTTCTCCCATTTGTACGCTGAATGACTCATTTTCTGCAAAGACTTCTTAAAATTTCCCAACTATCTGTCTGTCAAGAGATGACAAGGAAATTTACTGCAAGAAAGTCTGCAATAAGCTTCCTGGAGATTAAGACCACAGCCTGTCTTTGTGCTTCATTTAGGCAAAGTACTGACCCAGCTGACACACCGTCCAAGGAAAAACAACCCAGAAACGACTCAAGTCATCTTTAAGGCTTTGCTTTTTAGTAGATGAGCACCTTCAGCCATCCCATGCTATCTGCAGGGCCACCATGGCAAAGCACAGGTCAGAGCTCTCCCACCGCAGTGTGACACAACCAGGCTGGCAAGAGCCTTGCCGTGTAGATGTGGCCTCAGAAGTAAGGCTGGCAGCAGCTATTCGCACCACAACCTCACATGTCACCTGTCTCCTAATGGGGACGGGCTGCCAAGTCCCCATCTCCCCAACCCGGCGCTTGGCACCTTCCAGCTCCTGACGCTTGGCCCAAAACACATCTGGCTCCAGCTCTGTCCAGGGCTGTACGTTAAGCCCACAAAATTCGGTATGTCACCAAGAAGCTCCCTGCACTCCTGCTTCTTCTGTAACACACCGGTTCTCACGAATATTCAGCTGCGGGAGAGATTTTAAGTGCGGTGCTGAGACAACAGATTTCTCTCTGCTCTGAGAAGGGCTGATGAAGGAAGAAGGGTGCTGAAGACGAGATCCAGCAACAAGGGCAGTCACCACAGGGATCAGCAGCCTCCTTGGGGGAGGCTCTGGAAATAAAGATGAACAGCTAATGAGCTTACTGGACACAGCGGTGCGGGACAGCTTCTCCAGGCTTGCCATAGGAGCTGCAGAAACAGGCGCTTCATCACCTTCATCCCTCTCCCTTCTCAAATCCAGCTAATGCCAAACACCAAAGCAGCTCCACACGACACCACCACCACAGCCTTATGGGGTGCGTTTGCAAAGGGGCAGCCACTGCGACGGTGCCGGCTCCCTTCCACCGCTCCTCGGGAGAGCGACGTATTCGCTGGACCGATCCGCAGCAGCTTCAACAGACCCAGCAACTTGCAACTTATCCCAGAGGAGTGTTAAGTTTCTCAGTTGCGAGATACACCCGAGACCATTCAAGCTGAACGGTTTCCCCAACAGGCAGTGCGTTTCCCCCGCTCCAGCCCTGAACTGCTCAGTCCCAAAGCCAGAAGGCTGTCGGCACAAGCCTTCCTCAAACTGAACCACCCCAGGGCTGTTCAGCTGAGGCCGAAGCAGTATTTCCCCATTTCTAATCACCCGAAAGAAGGGAAGGCAGCCTTCCCCTCCTACAGCTAAGAAATCCAGGCTCTGTCCAATATTATTCCACACAGATAAAAAGAACCCAGGACGACACTAACAAGTGCAATCCCAGTGACCTTTCCTATTTCTCTTATGTGGGAGAGACCAGAAGAAGGTTGGGATAATTACCATTTCACAGAAGCCTCTTACAACATTTTAAGGAAGTTTTAACGTCCCTGTGCATATTGACATGCTTTGCTCTTGCAAACAGCGCGACTGCCATTCACCCGCTCCAATCACGAGAGCGATGATTCCTTGCAAATTAACACTTCTGAAACACCTTGAAAGAAGACAAAGAATGTTAACATTTCTGGAGGTTAAAAACCAACTAATACAGAAAAGCAAACAAGTACTGACTCAATAGGTGGAAAGCTCTTAGTCTTGCTGAAAACAGAACAACATTTTCGACACTTCAGAAACCAAGCCTGTATCAAATCCACCCTGGAAACTCAGGAGCAGTTAATTGCAATCAGCTTCTCCACCAGCAATAGGAGACACGATCTAGGTCAAGGCCTCCTTGGGTTTTCCTTCCCTGAACCATCAGCAAAACCACCCTGAGAAGACCAGAGATGGACAGGGCTGCTAGACCACAAGCCCCGGTGCTAGCACAGAGCTGGACTTTTAAGCGTAACCTTTCTGACCAACATCAAAGCAACGATTCTTATCTGTTCCTTTTGCAGACCCAGATTCTCCTCTGGCTCAGTTCAAGCTGCTGACGACCAAGTGCAAGCCTGTGACAGCGGTTTTGGTTTCCCAGCCGCGCTCTTCTGCAGAGCTCTGAGCAACATCAGTGAGCCCCCGAGGACTCAGCAGACCACACGCTGAAAACCACCGTCATGAGATGCTCCTCCAGAGATGTCAGTGAAGAGCCCGGCAGGGTCTCACGCTCCAGCTCTTTTAAACAGTATCCCAGTCCAACAGCAGCCTGGAATACGGGTGTTCACGAGGCCTCTCAATGACGTTTCGGTCTGCAGCTCGCATTTTGCAAGCACAGGTTTGAATCCCAGGTTTGAATCCCAGTAAAAGAAAACTCTCCCCCTACCTTACCATTTTGTCCATCGCTGCCTCCTCAGCGCTCAGACTGGTGAACAAGGAAGGGCAACCATGGGTACAAAAAAGCCACCGCAAGACGCCAGGCACCAACGTCCAGCACGTCCCCAGCAGCTCTTCCCCATCAGGAGCGAGGCGGCCACTTCCACCGAGCCTGCAGGGTCTGACCCATTTGCTTCGTTATCTCAAGACGAACAAAGCAGGAGCAGAGAGCACAGGTGGCAGAAATGGGTTTAAATTTCTCCAGCTTCAGTCATCACACCCATTCCTAGGCACATACAGACTTCTGTTTAAGTATACTGCAGAAGTGTTAAACCAGGGTAGATAAAAAGGCTCTTGCATTTATCTAATTGTACACTTAATGGAAAACCCAGCACACGAGGGTTCTTCATTTACCCACTGCTGTTATCTCTCAAGAAAGAAAAGATACATTTGCAGTTTTTCACTCAAACAGCCAACGCCAGCCTTATTGAGCACACCGAGCACAGGCTGAAAGGCGCAATCAGGAGACCCAAATTATTCCCAATTCTAATCTACGGCCTTAACCAGGCGAATCCATTCCCCCTCCTGCGCTTCAGCGGCCCTGTTTGTAAGAGGGGGGGAGACGCTGACCCACAGTAAAACACTTGGAAAACATGTGCAGGACAGCGAGGGACGGAGCCTGGAAAGGTTGGGGTGAATTCAGGAACACTACCGGGAAGACGGCGTGTTTACAGGTGGGGGAAGGAAAGACATCTATCAGCTGGTGATCAGACGGTTTTTAGGTTTGCCAGGCTGCAAGCCAAACTCAACACGTTTCGCGAGTTCCCGTTGCTGCAACCACAGCAGAACAACAACCCACCTCTGAAGCAGCGAGGGGGCTGTGCTCCCCCACACGTCTTCCACCTTCTCACCATCCAGGCATGTAAGATAAAGCTTCCAACACTGATTCAATCTACTTCCTAAATCGTCTGAGGTTAAGGAAAGAGACACTCTAAAAGACTTTGGCCAAGGTAAGGCCTGCTGACCACTTCGTAAGGTGATTTTCTGGCAGCGCGCCCTTTGTGCAAGCAACAAAATGCTGTGAATAAGCAGGGCATGCAGCTGCCGCCTCCTTTTTACAGACCATTCCGGACTTTTCCAAAGCAGAACCAGCTTTTTCTGTCCCAAGTGGATACACAAAATTAGACTTTAGACCAAGAAGAGATAAAGAGTTTAATCTCCTGAGGGAAATGCCTTTACCCCGCAAACTGGGCACAAGTCACTCCCCACGAGGGTTAGGAAGAAGCTCTCTCCATCGGGGGTTATTCCATCAAGACCCGTATCAAGGAGTACGACACCTTCCCTCAAAGCAGAAGGTGCTGTGACCATTTCAGACGTTTCTGACACTGGAATGAGTGATGGACACCACTTCTCTGGTCTGGTGGGATACGGTACCCCCCTACCCTTGCAATCGCGCCTAGATCGGGCCAGGTTTCCGCCGCACACACCTCAACGATATTGAGAACAAATCCCTTCTTTATCTGTTCAATTATTTTTGAGCAAGCTTCCCTGCAAGCAGAGCAAACGCTAGTGAGATTTTCTTCCCTGTCAAGATTAGTTATGATTGTCATTCAGGGTGATAATCAAGAACTAAATTAGCTTTCATTGTCTGTCTCCAATGCCCTCAGCACCCACAAACACAAAACCAGCTAAGAAGATTAGAGAGCACGCCATAGCTACGTTGCAAAACCAGCCTTTGAAAGCAAGAGGTCTGAGCTAGATGCTAGATATGGGAGCGTCATGCAGTGAAGGATGGCAAGAAAGGACTTTGTAGCGAGGACAGGACTCTAAATAAACCCTTCAGACAACACTCGAAACATCCCCTGGTTTTGGATGAGGACTGAGAAGCAGGTTGTGCACCTGGAAAACCACACTCCCGTCACTGCAGCCGGAGCCCTCAGCTGTGCAGGGACGGGAGGTCTCGGGGTCTTCCAGCACCACACACATCCAGAGCGAGCTGGGGAAGAGATGTGGGGCGACAGACCCCACAGGTAAGTTACCACGTGCTAAATACCCCATTACTCTGCAGCAACAGCCTCAGTAATTCCATCAAGGCCATGCAGTGGAAGAATCTCATCTCTCAGCCTCTTGCTCCAAAAAACTCTCTCCCAGGCCGGTTTGCTCAGAGTTGCAGGAGGTGGAAACAAAGTCCCGCTTGGAAATAAACAGCCTGTTCAGAGAACACCTAACCTGCACGTGCGTTCGGTGCTCGAACACGACATGAGATCGGCGAAGACGCCGAGTGGCCAGCAGTTCCTCCCAAAGCCCCACCACTCAGCTCCAGACGCACAGCCCGGCTTTTGGTGACTTCAGCGTGACTGCTAAACCAGCTGTGGGTCCTGCGGGCAGATAAGCCGGGCACCGGGGCCAGGGTCACTGTGCCGGGGAGGCGGCAGTGGCGGCGGATGGGCCCCCGTGCCTCCCGGGGAACCCCACCCCCACCATTGTGCGCAGGGTGCTGCTGTGGAAAGGAAGGGAAATCAGAGCTATTTTTGGAGTCTTGTTTTATTGTTTTCTACTCCAAGTCACAACCGTGCTAAGATTTACTTGCAGGAGTTGGATTTTAATAGACCCAGGGAGAATAAGCGTCCTCTTGGCAGAGAGTGCAGGGACACGGGGACTTCACGCTGCCAAAACGTGGCTGGTACTGCGTAATATTTTTCAGGCGGATTTATGCAGCCAGGTTAACAAAAGCGATAGCCGATACTGGAAAAGGGTGAGAGCCAATCTGGCAGTGCTACAGGAAGATACGTGGGCAAATTAAAAGTGACTTGTCCTGGGAGATGAGAAGCGGCAGATAACGCAAGAGGAAATCCCCCATCCTTCCAGCTGCAGTTGCTCCCTGTCCTGCAGAACGGGAAGCCAGGGGTCCAGAGCACCACATGAGCAAACACCCCTCATGCCACCTCATTAACCATCGTTATCTGCAGGTCTTAACTCTTTCAAACATCGCCGCGTGGTTTGGCAACAGACTAAAGGTCGGGCCCTTGCCTCGCACTGGCCAAGACGCTGGGGACCAAACCCCGATTCCAGCGCCAGCGCCAAAAACCTACCTCTGATTTCAAACACGGCATTTTAAGTGTTTCCCCACAGCGGGCACAAGGGAGAATTTCAGCCCGGCACCTTGCAACGCATACAAAAGTATTTCCCCTCGGTCAATAAAGGCTGTTCTCTCAAGTAGATCCTCCAGGTGCAGAATTCACCCCCTGAACTGTTCTTCTGCACAGAAAAAATCAAAGTGTAAAGTATTTGGGTCACACGGGAGAGAGTCAAATCCCAACAGCAAGCTTTCTGCAGGGCAAGGCCAGCTCTCTAGCCACGGGCTAGTCAGAACAGATCTTCTCTGCTGGGCCCGAACACATGCTGTTGTCCTTCACACACTGCAGCCTGCAAAGACTGGCAGCAAAGCATTCCTGCTGCTGTGAAATCCCTGTAATTAATAAGTAATTGAACTTAACCAACTCAGCATGAAGTACAAATACGTAAGGATCAGGAGGTATCGGACAGCTCAGCATGGGCAGAACCAACCCCAAGAACCACAAGACGAAGGGGAACGTGCTGAGAAAAATACACCTCAACAGGCTGAGGCTACAGAAAGCCCTCAAAGAGATTTAACCGATGTCAGTCCGCAAGCATGGGCTCAAAGTTTAAGGGTTTGGGGGTTTTTCTGGAGGTGGGGGGGGGAGGGGGGAAGATCAGTTTCAAGACAGCTGAAGCATTCCCATGGAAAGATGTTTTCAGGCTCACATTACAATTCTTGCTGTCGAGAAACAGCTACCGCACAGCCCTGGACAACCCGCAGTCCCAGTGACCAAGAGGACAAAAACCCAAGCAGCCAGTCCCATCCCTGAGCGCGCATTTCCATCTCTGCTGCCTTCTGCGAAGCTGTACCACAGCTGCAGGGGAGAAGGCAGGCCGCCAAGTCCAGAGAGCACCCCTGTCTCATCCCAAAGGGTTTGGTTTTTTTTTTTGTCCCCCTCCTTGCACAGCCATGCCTGCAGCAGCAATCCTGCCATGTCAGATCCCCTCCTCCCTCCACAAGCATCCCCCTGCCCTCCCCAGGAGGGTCTCCACGTTGAAGACAGAGGGTCCCACTCACCGGAGGAGGGTTTGCACCCTCGCACACCTCATCCTGGCCCACACCGGCTCTCTGCGAGGGCACCCATGAGCTCACCCAGCCCAGTACCTGCTTGTGCCAGCCACGGTCCCTTCCCCCTGCTCTCCCCCCACTCCCGACTTTCTCAGGGTGAGCTCCCCCTTCCTTCCAGCTACCTCCTTTCACATCTCCTAACCTACTTCCCCTCCTTACCAGGGATCTCTCCCGGGAACAGCTTTTTTCCAGGAGCTCAGTGCCTCCCCAGGCAAATTCCCCACCACAGCCACCCCCTTCCACCAGCCCCTTCCCGGCCGCGAAGGGAGATCCGTGGATGTGGCTCCTACAGATATTTGTGCTGCTTATGGGCCTTTCCTGCTCTGCAATCCAAAGGACACCCCCAAAAACAAAGGTGGGGAGAGAATCTCCTCAGGGATGAGCTAGCGAAGGGCACCCCCTGATTCACCCTCCAAGGCAGGGGGCTTTTTCCTGCAGCTGTGACCCTCAATCCCTCCACACACACCCCAAAGAAGGGGATCCTCTAAAGAACCCCCTAAACAAAACGAGTGCCTCGCCTTCAAGGAGATGGAGGCTGTGTCCCTCCACCCCCAAAGGGGTCCCCCAAAGCCCTCAGGGAGGACAATGCTGACCCACATCTCCCTGTAAGAAGAGGTACCCTAAAACCCTCAATGAGGGGATGAAGACAGTCACACCCCTCTCTGTATAAAGGGGTCCCCGGGGATGAGAGGCTGGCCCAGTGCCGCAATAAGGGGTCCCCAAAGCGCCCAGTGCGGGGAGGCCAGACCCCCTAAGGGCTTCCAGTGAGAGGAACTTGGCCCAGCCCCCCCAGCAAGGGCTCACCTAAGCCCCCAGTGAGAGACCAGACCAGGACCCCTCATCAGGGGCTCCCAAAGCATCTGGGCAGACCAACACAGCTCCTCATAGGAGCCTCCCCCCCAAAGCCCCTAGGGAGAGTAGAACAAACCAGCCCCCCCCCCAAGTCCCTGGTGAGTTCCAGCCACCGCCACAAGCCCCC
>VYZV01040551.1:34663-50163 GCA_013401275.1 Pandion haliaetus
GGCCACCGTAGGGTCCCACCCCCCCACACCCCCCGAGCGCCTTTGTCGGTGGGGGACGACGGGAAATGTAGTCCGGCGCGGCACTGCCCGCCCGCGGAGGACGCTGGGAAATGTAGTCCGGCGCGGCGGGAGCGAGGCCTTCTGGGAGTTGTAGTGTCGCGCCTCCGCGGCAACGGGGGTTAGGGGGGGCGCTGTGCCCGGCGGCGCGGTACCGTGATGTCACTGCTATGACGTCACGCGGCGTCATAAGTCAACAGGCGGCAGAGAGGCCTTACCGCAGGGCCGGCGGGCCGGCTTGGGCCAGGCCTTGCTGCCAGGCCCAGGGGGCCCGCAGGCCTCGCCAGCACCCCAGCCCTGAGAGAGCGTGGGGCAGGGGAGGGCCGTGTCCCCGGGGAGGGGCTGCACCCTGGCAGACACCCCCTCCCCCCCCGGTTTCCACCACAGCGGGGGCCCTGGCTGCCACAGAGGCGGGTGGCACAGGCCGCTGTGCGGAGCAGGAGCACCAGGGAGGCACCGAAATGCCGCAGGCTCCGTCCCAGAGCCCAGGTTAGTCCCCGCGAGGGGGGCTGCCGTGAAGCCGCTCTCCAAAGCCCTCGGAGATGCACCATGGGGGTGGCAGAGGTGGAGGAGCTCTGGTTCTGGATGGGAGAGCCGCATCTCAACCCGGACCCAGCCCCCCTTCCCCCCAGGCGCTGGGGACAGGCTGCGTGGAGAAGACAGCCATAGGGGACTGTTGAATTCCAATCCAGAAGCAGCCAGCTGAGCCCCCGGCATTCGCCACTGCCGGAGTCAGCGCTGATGGCGTTGGGCACAGCATCAGCTCATTCCCATGGAGCGCGGGACAGGGACGGTTGGCAGGGTTTGACATACCAGCAAGAAAAAAAAAAAAAAGAGAAGGTGCACGCAGCCACCTCGAGAAGCAGGGAGCCCAGCCAGCCCAGCCCAAAACACCGAATCCACCCCCCAGCCCCAGTAAACTTCCACTGTTCACGTTAGTCAATCAACTACAGTCAGAGGGATTAAGGCACATGTATTTTTGTATTAACACGGTCAGTACAAACACCAGCGACTTGCCTCTAGATGTACCCAAGCCCCCTTCCTGAGCACGGGCGCACACAAGACAGGTAGTAACTCGCAAGCCCAGAGGAAGCTGGCCGGTATTTTCCAGTTCAAACATGGGATAGGCAGTCCTCAACTGTGCTCCCGTGGAGGTGGACAGCAGCGATCATGCCTGTCACCACATCATTGGAAGACACCAATAATTTATTGAAATAAATACAGGTAACAAACCAAACAGCCTCTGGCTTTAAACGCTACACATATGTTGGGTACAATTTCTCTACGCTCTTGGGAAAAGCATGGTGATACACTGATTTTTGGCCATGTGAGCCTTTGCCAAGTCCGGAGCAGCCAGATATGTGCTGGAGATCAGAGGTGGAGGCTCCCAGCTTGTCACGCATTGGGCTTTGTTGTAGGAAGGAGTCCGGTTTCAGGAGGATTTCTTTCTTCTTTGTAAGAGTGAATATTTTGTTTCGTTTTGTTTTATTTATTTTTAACCAAAAAAAGGTTAAACCCCAAGTCCATGTTGGCAAGCTGCAAGCTGAAGGGGGAGCTCTGTTCAGATGAGGCCCTTCAGAAGCAAAGGCTGCGCTTGCAGAACAACCCCAGCAAACCCAGGACTGACCAGGGAAAGCGAGCCTGGCTCTCCGGCCAGAGAGCCACCTTGTCCACGCCAGGGCCAGCTGGTCCCAGCCTCCAAACTGGCATCCGTGTGACCTTGGGACCCAGTGGGGACAGCAATGTGGACGCTTCGCAAACCTCCTTCCTCTGCCAGGACCGCCCCAGCTACGTCTGTCCTCGGCTGCCACAGTTCTCCAGGGCACAGCCCTCCGCCGACAGCTCCGGGGAGACTCCGGGAGCACAGAGGCCAGAGGACGGCAGTCAAGCAGGGAAATCCAGTCAACGATAACAAGGGGAGAGTCTTCAGCTCGGACCGGCCCTCGAAACTCATGTTTCCACTACTCGAATGAGAGGGAGCGGCTTGGGGCCTGTCAGCCTCTTGCTGCAAGAGAGAAAGGGTTGGTTCAGCCAGATGAACTGGGTGGGCTTTGGGGGGAAAACCTGCAGGAGAAGGTCCTGCCCCAGCCCTGGCCGGTGATGGCTCCCCCCAAGACCGCCCACAGGAGGGACCTCTGCTCCCCTGTACTCCCCTGAAGGAGGGATGCAGGAACGGAGACCTCTCTGCAAGCAAACAATGATACAACACCCTTCCAGAAGAGCATCCCCGCGTCCAGCATCTCCCAGACTGCAGCTCCCGCTGCCCCAGGTAAGACGCGGACCTGCAGATGAAGCTGCTGAGCAGCTGGGCAGGCTGCAGGGTACGCGCTCCCCTCGTACCTGCTCACGTACTCCGACTTCGAGCGCGCTCTGGAGCTGTGGCTGCCCCGACTGACTTGCTTCTCGATCAAGTGCTCTATGCGGTCGTGCATCTCCAGGTTCTGCAAGAGACAAGAGCCACGGTTAGCGATGGGCAGCTGGGGACAGGCAGGCTGCAGGCACACAGATCGTTTGCCGAGGAATGCTCCAGTATAATCTCTTGCCATGGGTCGGCTTTTTCCTGAGGGAAACGAAATCCAGCCCTACATAGCGACTGCTCACCAAAGGAGAGCCAGGATGGTTTGTAAGACCTGCCGAACACGCAACAGGAAAACCCACCAGTACACAATCTCTCTCGCTGGATCTGTTTTCCACCTGGGTTCGCAGCAGGCTGTGCTCACGCACACTGTCCCCATGCAGAAATTAGCAAAATAAGTCACCGAGGAGGGAAGAAAACACTAGAAGTGCCAATGCAGGCTCAGTTTTTATCCAAAAAAGGAGAGAGGTTTGACACTTTTTACAATCCTGGAGGCTGGAATGCAATTTTAATTTCTGACACGCACACACTCAGCTGCAGCTTTGTAAGCAAGAAAGGTTTTGCTGCCAGAGAAATGTGCTTGATGAGATTATTTGGGACTCTAGAGTTCACAGCTGCTCCAGCAACCCTGGCTGCATTGGAAACCATCACACCAGCTCAGGGAACCAGCACAGCCCTCGGGGCTGCGGAGGGCACATTTTCCTACGCGAAGCAGGTGTCAGTGCCAGGGAAAAGCTTTGCTGCCAGCTGCTCTGCCCAGAGCGAAGCTCATCGCCGTGAGGGAGCCCAGCCACGACCCGCAGGCGTGCACAAACCAGTCACACCGGGAGGTTTCAACGGGAGGGTCTGAGCTTGGAGCAGACCCTGTGCACCCCCCGAAACGGCCTGCTAAGACTCACCTCAGCCTCCAAGTAAGCGACTTTCTCCTTGAGCTCCTGGATCACGGCATCTTTGGCCTGAATCACCGTTTTGGAGTTTTGGAGCTGTAAGAGAAAGGTTCACAGTGGCTGAAAAACCCGCTCGTGTACGGCTGGGCTGGGGAAATGTTTAGGAAGGAGGGCAGCTTACTCTGCCTGTTAACACCCACAACATTAACTCCAAGGTCTGCATAAAAACCAATCAAAAAAAAGCCTCAAATTAAGTCTGTGAATTAAGCCCCAGGTGAAGGAGCCTCCGCTCACACAGTTTGAGATTTAACTCTTTCAGCAGGCCAAGCTGGGTGCACAGCACTCCTTCTACGCTCCTTTTATTACCCTCCCCGGCCCAGGGCAGCTTGCGCCGCAGCCCTTTGGGCTCTCACCCTGGGGCCAGTCCCCGCTGCAGGACAGGGCTCTGGGCTGCCTTTGAACTTGTGTCCCTTTGGTTTGCAAAGGGACTCAGCCCCACAAACCAGCAATTCTTCGCTTCCAAGCAGCTTAAGAGATTATTTTATGTTCCCCCCCTCCTCTAAGTCCCCTCCAAGTCCTCCCAGGCTCTCCCCAACCCATCCTTCCACCCCAGCCCCACTCCTCTCACCTGCTCGATCATCTGGCGGACCTTGCGTTGCTGGCTTTTCAGCATATCGTCCAGATGATGTATCTTCTCCCGCAGCATGGCCACCTCCTTCTCCAGCTGGGCTGACCTGGGAAAAGGAGAGCGGACAAGAGTCCAGGAGCCATCAGATGGCTTCCCAGAAAGGGAGCGCCCACCCAGCTATGCCCAGAGCAGCTTTTTATCAGCCAGGTCTCCTCTACAGCCACACAGGTCTTGAAATATTTTGACTAGACGAGGTAAGGAGAGGCAGAGACAAAACCTATTCAACCAGGAGCCACAAAGACTAGCAACCACAGACTGCAGGGACACAGGAACATCAGGAAGAGTCAGGCCACAAACAAGGCCTTCCAGAAACAAGCCACTGCCAATTAGCCCCTGGAGCACAAGCATACCGGCTGGGCAGAACGAATCCAACATTACGGGGAGAATCGGCTGCTCCGGGGGCTCCCCAGGACCTGCCCCAAGCTCCCAGCCCGCAGCGGAGCCGCTAGAGGTCTCTGGGAAGCCCGGCTCCGGATCTCTCGGAGCAAAGCAAAACTGCGGGAGGTATTTGGAGATTAGTCAGCTCTTGGGAGTAGGGTGCTGTTTTGCAAGCCAGAGATCAAGCACGCCCTTCGCAGGAATGTGCAGTCATGCCCCAGCGAGCTGACACCCCGACCCAGCGGCGTGGGCTTGCTCTGGCGTTGGCAGCCGAGCCAGAGGCCAAGCCTCACCGGTCTTGTTGGGCGAGCTTGTCACCTTCCACGCTTCTCAGCCTTGCCAGCTCTGCTTCGCCTTCTTTCATCTTCAGCAGCAAACTCCTGTGTTCCTGCGGCAGAGCGAGAGGCTGAGTTACATGTACGGAAACAAGTCGCAACACATGCTCCTTGGCCTCCGCTGCGCAGCGGGGAACTACAAACGCCCAGGGAGCCAGGCAGGCTCAGCTCAGCCTCCCCGCTCAATCTGCGGGTTGTTTTCACGAGCATTAAATTTACATGCGAGAGACAGACAGACAAGGGCAGCCGCAGAGATGACCGACAGCAGACGTCCCACTCCTTTACCCCTAGGTTACAGGCCAGGCACCAACCCATCTCCTTCCCTGCTGTCGGGCCAGGGAAGGCAGTCCCAGATCACTTCATGCTCATACTGCACTGTTAGATTTATGACTTTAATGTTATTATGAGCAGACCACAGCTGAAAAAAAAAATATATATATATAAATCAAGGCTGGAGGTTGTGCTAATGCCCCCATGAGAAGAACCAGGCGGCTGTCTAGACTGTGTGCTTGTTTCCAGGATACCTAAAAGAGTTTGCACAGACCGACCAGATCTTCTAGACCTGAGAAATGCAAGTCTAAATAAGCAACAGTCGATTTTCAGCCGTTCCCAGCAGCTGGCTTTGCCCAATGCTTTTGGGTTAAACCTGGTTGGAAAGTCAAACCCTCCGTATGGTGGGTACCCTGCAGCCAGTCCAAGACCCACTGCAGGGTCTGCACTGAGCACTGCCAAACTCATCACTACCAGGCTTTCCCATTCCGCGCCCGCAGCAGAGTGGGACCAGGCAGCTCCGCTAATCCCATTAGCCCCACCACGGCTTCAGGGCCGGTACCTTCTCCATCCCTGCCAGGAGTCTTTGCAGCTCATCCACCTGCACCTCCTTCTCCACCACACTCTTCTCCGCTCTCCGCAGGGCAGAGCTCGTCCGCTCTGCTTCCTCCTGGTACTGCGAGACCGTCCTCTGCAAACAAGATGGAGATGCCTTTACCCCCAACCTGGTGCCTAGACACCAGAGCCACCGGAGCTTTCTCCCGAGCAATGTTCTGAAGCCACATCGGTGCTCAGAGCCTTGGCAGGCAGATTTTGCTGAAGGCAGCCGGGCGTCTCAGCAAACAGCCCGACGTGCTTCAGAGAAAAGAGCTTCTTCAGAAAGCTCCCCGGCTTCAAAGCACTTCAAAGGAGCGAGCACTTAAATGCTGTAGCAATAAAGGCTCCTCAAACGCAAGAGACATGTTCATTCTCAGCCACACGTGCTCCGGGGCTGTTTGCAGGCTCCTCTCGGGCCACCTGCCCAAGGAACCGATCTCGGCAGCCAGCCCCACGCCTGCGTCAACAGCACAGGAGCTGAGAGGGGACAAGGGCGTCCCTGTGGGTCCCCATGACAGCTGGAGAGCAGGCTCAGACAACAAGGCACGCACCTGGGCAGTGCTGGCAGGATCAACAACTGCTGAAACACCCATCCCTGCCATCCCCAGGACCTCCGTCCGGGCTCAGAGCCTGCAGCCAGCACCAGAGCTGACCAAAGACCCCAAAATGCCACCAAACCACACGACTTCCTACGCTCGAGGACAGACGTCCTCGGGGCATGTGCCACCCGCTGCGGTGGTACCGGAGGAAGCGGTCACCGCTCAAGCTCACTTCCCCAGAGGATGCTGTCCCCCCCTGTCCTGCTGCAGGGAATCCCCCAGGCTAGCCAGGACCAGTTTGGTCTGCAGGACAGGATGCGAGCCGGGACGTCACCGCTGCCACCAGCGTGTGGAGCTGCGGGGTGACGCGGTCAGGCCCAGCCCATCCGGGACATGAGCAGTCACTAGAAAATAAACCAAAGAGGACCATTAATCACCAGGGCTGAGGAAGGGAGGGAAGCGAACACGGCAGCTTCGTCAGCACCGCTCGGCAGGTGAGGAGACCCACGCGATGGGTCCGGGTGCCTCCCGGTCAGCTTGCCCCTCTCTACAGCAAACAGTCCTGCAGGTGAAGAGGCTGAGCTCCAAGAGAGACCACAACGGCCAGCATGGCCACAGCAGGCCAGCACCGTGGCTGGGAACCCCAGACTCAGTTCTCTGCTCGACCCGCTGGGCCACCCCAGTGGTCCCCACTCCCCATGAAACACCCCTCTCACGCACCGAGCCTGGCTACGGTCGGAAGGGCTTGGCAGAGTGTGGGGGGGACCGCCTTCCAACCTGGCTGCCGCTTTTATTTCATGTGATTTTTAACTGGGAAAGAATTTATATTTTCAGAGTCCTCTGGGCAACCAGGGAGGCAGTTTGCTGGGGTTTGGCCAGGTCTGGACTCCCCAGTGTATTTTAACAGCACGCACCGAGCCCGCTGCTCTGCAAGGAGAAGCCAGACACCTCCAGCAGCCCAAACTCACGTGCCCATGCAGCTCCTCAAACTTCCAAAAAGAAAAAAAAAATAGCAAAATAAAATAAAAGTCACACTTTCCCAGCAGAGAAGTGCGCAGCGTAGTCACCTCAAAGGCTTTCTTTTCCAACTGATGGCACTTTTCAACCTCCTGCAGCTTCGTGAACAGCCTCTTTGCCGTCTGTCGGATCTTTTCCACGTCTTCACCTGAGCAGTCCTCCTCCTGCGGAGATGGTAACAGGACAGGATGAGCAGTCGGGAGGTATCAAAGAAGCCCTCCACCCCAATGTGGGCAGTGCTGTTGGTGACAAAGCCTGGTAACATCACTTCTCAGCTTGAAAAAAAAACCGAAAGGCACTCCTGTCCTCACCTCCCACACGTGAGTGACAGCTTCCAGCCCTCAAGATAATGCGCACAGTATCCTTTGGTTGCCTTCCAAGCCCTGTTTGCAGGATGCCATCCTGATCCGCGCTTGGGCAACCTGAAACCCTGCAACGTGAACCAGGTCCACAGCAACCCGGCCTGAAACACCAGCCCAGAGCATCTGCCCCAGCCAGGGGAAAGATGAAGAACTGGAGAAATATTTACCAGCTTAAGATTCCTGTTATCCTTTCTGCTAAAAAGCTCTCATGTGCAGAGGTTGAAAAGCCCATTATGCACATTTTTATCGCTCTAATAGAGCTGCACTCCATTTCTGATCTGACCCTGATAAAAAGACTAAAGTTTGCTGCAGGAGCGCCTCAACATGTGCTGAACAGGTTCGAAATTACCTGCTGGGAAGAAGATTGCAAACTAAAACCGGTATTTCTTTCCGTAGTGCTGAAATCCCCCTCCTTAGCTCCATACCTGGTCCTCCCAGGAATCCGCACGCAGCCTCTCGGGGTACAGCCAGCTCCCATTCTGCTTTTCCAGCATGACCTACGTAAGCAAAGGACAGACGGACAGGGATGTAACACCGGCTGGCACAGCCACTTGCGCGAGAGCACAGTCGCACGCAGACAGCTAGCTCTGGGGCACTGCAGCAACTCGAGACCGAGGGGGTGTTTTTGCAAACGAACATGCAATAGTGCCTTCGGCCAGCCAATGCGTTTTGCTTACTGACTCCTCGTTAACGTGCTTGCGTGGGTTTCGAATTTTGCCTGTAAACGGTGCCAACATGGCTTTTGTTCACCACAAGCGCCTCAATCTTTAAGGCCCCTTCTATCATTTTCCGGACCCGAAGATGACATCTTTTAAATAAGTCAATGTCATTTAACGCCCGAGAAATGCTCCCGTTACCTGTGCATGCTGTTTATCTCCTTGTCTGTTCTCAAGTTTACTACTTAAGTCTTCCCGCAGCTTCTTCAAAGAACTTCTAGCCTGGCAAAGGCAAGTCAATTTAGCTTGATCTGCATCGACAGTGTCACTCAGCCTAACAGAAATCAAACGAAGGCACGGGATGCCCTGCGCCGATACGCAATCGATGGCTTCTCCGCCAGCCTGACCCTCTGGTTTTACTACAGCCCTGCCTGCAAGCAGCACCATCTCTGGCAGATACGATCCTTGCGAGGCAGCTGTCCCACACAATCATGGGGGAGAGAAAAAAAAAAAAAAAAAAAAAAAGAGGCAACAATCTGGAGACACTACTGATTTTTCATGCATTAGTCATTGACTTCACCTCTGAAGTGCTGAGAAGACCCTTGCTGTTCCCCAGCTCCCTCTCTGCCACGCTGCAGGACGCCGACAAGTACAGTCTTGACTTGCAGCTACTCGAATTAGTCAGAGCAAGTGAGCCAGAGGAATGATTTACAGGCTTTTACAGCAAACGCTGCCCCAACGCTTTTCAAAGAAAAGCTTTCTCAAAGCATTGACAGTGTGGCTTCATCCTTACCCCTTGATTTTAGATGCCCAAGGCGCTCAGGTGAAGCAGTTTGCCGGAGACCGGGCAGCGGGAGGACAAGGGACAAGGCGAGAGCACGACGTGCGGCTCTCAGGTCAGCAATCGAGCCCTTAACCTGGGGACAGCAATCCATGACTTTGATCCAGGTGGATCAAGACATCCCCAGGGTTTTTACACCACGACCCAGTGCAGGGCGCTTCTCTTGGATGCGGGCAGACTGGTACCGCCACCGTGACCTACTGGTTTAGCTTATTCTCAGGTTTTCACATGCAAGATTAAGTCGTACTGCACGGTTATGCTGCTTCAGCTATTCTGACAGGGCTACGTACAGCCTTTGCAGCCGGAAAAGGTCTAAGTCCCACTCGACTATTGCTATGAGGCCCTTTGAAAACCCAACTCCTGTTTCCATCCGAGCTGTGGGGAGCTACGGGGAAGCTCAGATCAGAAGAGCTGAAGTCAAAGCCCCAGGAGTGGGAAGGATCACACGCAAAAACTGCAGCATCCAGGTGGCTGTGAGATAAGGTCTGGGTGAGCAACACCCCCGGAGCGCTGCAGCCCTGGGCAGGCGGGAGCCAGGCAGGTCTGGGTTGCAGGCAGGAGGCAGTGTGAACAGGCTGTTTTCTTTCAGGGGGAAAAACATGTGTTTTGGCAGAGGAGTCAGAAGAATGACGTAAAAGATCCGGAGGCCGCCCTACCAGATCTGCCCCTTGCTGCTCCCTGGGGCCAGCACCCAGCACAGAAACTTGCCCATGAGAGCACACCCAAATTTAATTTTTTTTTTTTTTCCATTTTTCTCTTTTTTTTTTTTTTTTTAGGCCAAGCTGCCCAGACCAGAACATGCACGCAACCGCTTCCGTGCCTTGCAACCAGCTCTCCAGAAATAACATCCCCACCAGGAGCGGAGGAAAGGGTTAATCTTCCAAGAGCCTCATCATCCAGTTTACTTTGGGAGATGAGACATACCAAAGAAACTGCCTTTTAACAAGAGGCTCTGGTTGTGCCGCACCCAGGCATGCAGGGGACAGCCTTGGGGGAAAGTCATCACGCAATTCTCTTCAAATTCAGTCCATATAGCAGAGCAATTAGTCAGGCTGAATTAATTTATGGCGCTTGATTAGACTACTGCCCTGTACAGGCAAGTCAACAAACTGGAGAGTTCAGCTCCGCTGCCAGTTTGCCAGAGTGATTGGGGCTCAGCCGGGGCTCGAGTGCCGCAGCCGGCGCGGGCATCGCCGCCCGCTTGCATGAAACCCCGCAGGACGTCCCTGGGGGAAGCAGAGCGCCCCGGACCCTCGCCGCAAGCCCCCATGGGTTCAGGCAGCGGCGCGCAAGCCAGAGCCCCTTGCGGACGTTAACTACCTCTTGAATGTAACGAACTTCACTTTTCAGCTGGTTGACGTGCTCCTCGTGGTTCATGCTGCCCTCGGCCCGTGCCTTGAGATAAACCTGCCCAGGAGAGACGATGGCAGCAGGTCAGACCATCCCGACTCTGGCCAGCCCAGTAATGCCAGCAGCAAGCCCAGCTCCACGGGGTCGGGACACCAGAACCCACCGCTTCCCGAGACATATTGCGTGCAGGTTCCCCCTTGGCAGTTAACCTTCCCCGGTGTTTTTTGAAGCTGCTGCTCCTCCTGTGTGACCCCCACCCTGTAGAGCCACCGCAGCTGCCCCGGGTTCTTGCTGCCTCCCCCCAAATTCAGGGAAGCCCACTGAGCTGGTGCTGCCAGCCAGCAGCACTGCACCAGTCCTGCCCACACAGTCAAGGGCTACGCTGGGGAGCTTTTTGCTGGTGTAGCTTCAGACAAAACCTTTTATCCAGCCCCGCTTATTCAACAAGATCACTTCGCAACAAAGCCAGGGACCGTACCTTGATGATCTCCTCATCGCCATCGTTGGATTTGATGCATTCAGAGGCCAGGGAGTGACCGTTGCTGGATCTGTTGGCCACCATGGCGAAGGCTTTTCCCACCGGCTGCAAGAGACAAAAGCAGCAGGGCTTTCAGAGAGGCAAGACTGGCTGGAACTGTTCGCCCGGCTCCAGTCAAATGAGCATCATGCACTTTCGCAGAGGAACGCGGCGCCGAGCACGGCCTTGGGAACCGGCACTGAAACGTTTAACAGACCAGGAGGTGAGTTTTCTAGCTCATGAAACGTAAGCCAACCGACCCTCCACCAAACGCCCATTCCCTCCTCCCTAAGTTAACTCACAAACTTGTATTTTCAACTCCAAACCAAGCCACGGGGGACACCCACCTTCTGCTTCGCCTGCTCGCGCCTGTCGCCCGGGAGGTCATTCGGCAGAGTCAGCCGCAGCACCTTCACGCTCTCCTAAAACGAGAGGCGGGTTTTAGTTCTATGACTCCCTGAAAGTCTTTTTACATCCAGCTCTGGTACGAGTTGAAAGCCAGGTCGGCATCGCCGCAGATGCGCGGACAAGCTGCCTTCCCCCTCGGTTTGAGCTGCAGCCTGCAAAGTAACGCTGGGATTAAAATGAGTAATAGTGAGCAGACGATAGCTACATTTATCAAACCCATCAGGGCTTGGAGGAGCCGTGGCCCAGCCATGGCTGAGGTAATGCAGATGGGCTGGAGAAACGATTGCCGGGCTCGTTTTCACGCATGCCCTCCTCTGCCAGGAGTCACGGCCGTCATCTGTCACGGCAGCCGGCTACGGCGGGGCCGATGCACGGCATTCAGCAGCAGCCCTGGAGAAGGACGAAAGCAGCCGTTCCCAGTTCGCGTGCCGGGACCTTGCCAGATTCATCCTTCTCCCTGCCCTACCGTGACAGCCACATGCCCTCGTGGCTCTGCCCGTCCTCTGCCGGCAAAGCCCCAGCTGAGTGGAGCCCATTTCGGCAGCAGCCAGTGAGACCGGCAGCAGAGCACTCCCCGGCTCATGGCCGGGAGCATCCACAGAGGCCTTCACTGCTTAACTCTTCACCCAAAACCCTCCTACCAGCGACACCCTCTGAAGAGGCGTTTCAGCTGCGTCCAGCACCGTGCAAAGCTCAGCAAGCTTTCAAGGAGATGCCCGGAGCGTATAAAGAGCCCTAAGGCAGCGCACGGACACCCAAATCACTCCGTGGGGTTGCCCACTCCCCGTCCTCAGCTCAACACCGGCACCGTGCACCCACAGCACTGCACAACCCCCCCTTTCCCAGACAGACCTCACCAGCACCCAGGCAGCCGTCGCTCATGGTCCTTATTAAACGCGGCCCCGAACGCAGGAGCTGCTCGGCGGGCGGCAGCGGGCTCTCGGGCGGCAGCACCGCAGAGCCAGGGTAGGTGCCCGCTCAGCACCAGGCGCCCGCCCCTTGCCACACCTCGGCCACGTCAGCCTCCTGCTCTCCAAAAGCAACATCAAGGTATTTCTGCCTCCCCGCTTCCAAGCACTCTCCTCACCATCCAAGTCTTGACAAGCCATCTGTTTGTTTCCAAAATATTTTGTATACGCTGCTCACGCAAACTCCGGCTCCCTGGGAAACGAGGAGCCCTCCTACGGATCTCAAACGTGTGGCCAGACCCCTTTGTTCCCCCGTTAAGACAACTACCTGACAGAAACTTCACTTGGGCTCTGCTAGCGCTCAGCAGCACAGATCATTTAACCAGATACTTGGCTGCAACTTTTACTCCAGGGAATGTTTTCCTTGGCAAGACCCGAGAAGTTGGAAACTTTGGTCAGAAAAACTTAAGAGCAGCCGGATGTAGCGTGCTCTGTGGTTTTGGGAAGATGCAAGAAGCACTCAGGGTTTTAAGGCAGGTAAAATGGCTCACGGCAGTGCCTGCCACGCGAAGCATCGCTCATCATCTTCGTGCTGCCTAAAGCAAACGGGACGCAGGGAAAGGCCGGGGGTCAGAGCGCGGAGCAGCCCGCTCCTGCACGGGCTGCCGACGGCAGGGCAGGAGTCTTGGCACGACGCGAGCCCGGCAGAGCCGCCAGCAGCACGTCAGTCCCATCACGCGTCCTTACTCGCAGCTTTGTTTACAAGCATTGGGATCTTGCATTTGCCATCCCCGTCCCGTCAAGCCCGGGCGAGGGTGTGAGGCTGCCAAGGAAATCGCTCGCCTGGGGAAGATTTGCTGCGATAAGAAACAAGCACCGGCCTATTTCCATCCCCGCAGCCAAAACTACCCGGACTCGGCATGCGGGTGCTTTCTGTCCCAGCAGATCCCCAAAAAAACCTGCTCCTGGATGAACCCGCCGTTGAGCTGACACAAACTGGCTGCGGCAGGAAGCGAAGAGCAGCCGGTGCCTTCCCAACCAGCACCGGCGCTACCAAACCTCAGGTCAAACAACCAGGAAACCACCCATGCAAATGCTGGCGGGGGAAGGCTCCGCCGTCTCCATCCTCCAACGCACTGGGGAAGCGCGGGGGAGGCAGAAGGATGGCGAGACACAAGATGGACGTTTCAGCGAGGCTCTCCGGACCACCGGGGGGAGAAAACCAGCTTTTTCGGTGCAGGGAATGCTTTTAAGGAAGCCGAGGCAGAAGCCGCAGCCAGGTTAAAGCAAACCCCTCCCTGCCCAGCTTGTTTGTCTGCAGCAGCTGCGGCTGCAGCGAGCTCTGCCCGGTCGGGACTGGGTGGACGGAGGAGAGGGTAAGAGGCACTTAATTTGGCTCTCGTCTCACGCACTGCCGGCACACGGCATATGCCGGCGCATACTCTCGCATGGCTATTTTTGGGCTTTGCTCTTACTGTCCCGCAGCCAAAGTTTGCATCGGCTTCTTGCCAACACCGGGG
The DNA here is from genome assembly GCA_013401275.1 of Pandion haliaetus. NCBI lineage: Eukaryota > Metazoa > Chordata > Aves > Accipitriformes > Pandionidae > Pandion > Pandion haliaetus. Next base: position 48,350 of record VYZV01040551.1, read on the forward strand.
CTATTTCCAGGAGAAGCAACTCCTCCGATGCAAAGCCGGAGCAACCCAGAGGGACACCACGGGGACACCACGACCGGCACACGCTGGCCTCCCTCTCCAAGGTGCCAAATTCAGCTGGGGCAGGAGGAGCAGAGCTGTGGGGACTCGCCTACCCCGCGTCTTTACCTCCTGGCTGGCATTAAATCTGTTCTGCCTCCTGTTTACAGCCCCGGAGCAGAGGGGGCAGTGGGTTTCGGGCCCCCTCCGTTATTTTCTGGGGAAGGCGGGAGGGTTTTGCAATGTGGCCAGTGCTGGGAAGACGATGGAGTGCCTCACACTTGCCTCCCACTTGGAAAAAACCCCCACCTTGTAAAGAAAATGCTTCCTTAACGCCCCAACCGTGCACCCTACGAGTTACTCCAGCCTGGCAGTGTTTACGGCTTTTACTACCAGCCTCGGGAATTAACTGCGATCGGGAGAGCTCGGCCAGGTTTGGGTGATGGCTGCAGCGAAGCACCAGCAAGTGGAGGCTTTTCAGCAGGATGGCCGCGCTCTCGTCCAGCACCCTTCGAGGAGGCGTTCCCAAAATCCCAGCGGCCCTTTGGGTCCAACCACCTAGCAAGAGCCAGGTCCCCTGGAAATGAGGGCGAGCGGTATTGGCTAGGATAACTAGGGACCGGCTTTTAGGGATGCCGAAGCTGATTTTAAATCTTTTGGTCTGTTTTGCATCATCCAGCCCAAATAAACCCCACTTCGGAAAAGCTTGGCTGCAGGGAGAGGCACCGACTCCACTCCTGGGGAAGAGGGAACCACACAAATCCCAACCATGTCCCAGGCGGAGGAGAGGCGGCACCTTCAGAGGACCCACAGCCAGCGATCCCGACGCCGGCATTTTGCAACCACTGGGAAGGCACTCCGTCCGTCCGTCTGTCCCGACTGTTAAATAAGAACAGGCCTGACCTGACCCAGAGGGTATCGCCAAGGATCAGCAGCAAACAGCTCCGGTGTTTGGAGATCGCCGGCGTTACAGAGGCGCTTATCGCCGTAATAACCCATTAGCCAAACGAGCCCAACTCTGCAATCGCTCCTTATAAGGCCGGGAAAGCTGCGGAGAATTAGGACTCTCCTAAGGAGACTCAGAGCTGAGTCACCCGGCAGGGCTCAGGCCATGGAGCCGGGCGGCCGCCGGCACAGAGGAAGGTGGCCGAACACCGGCGCGGTTCTTCTGCCGCCGCCGCCGCCTTTAAGGGAGCCCTCTGGTTGCCCGAACCTGAGCAAAAAGCCAAGTCGCCAAGCACCGCCGCCGGCTTCGCCCCCTTCGTGGGGAAATCGGGGCGCCGCGTTGGCGCAAGGCCGGCTTTGCGGTGCTGCCAGCCCCACCCAGGGCCCGTCCTCGCGGCGATGGCTCGGCTGCTGACGGCGCTGCGGAGAACGTAACGATAAGGAAGGTTAAAAACTCGAGGCCCTGCTGAAACCGAGGGAGGAAAGCGCCAGAACAGACTCGCTACCGGCTGCTCCCGCCGCCACGGCTCCCGGGAGCCGCTCGAGGGGTGCGTTATCCCCAAAAGCCACATTATTCCGGGACGCCTCGACGACCGTGCGGGACCGTGTGCCAGCCGGGACTCCCGGGAGACCCCCGTAAGCGGGACAGGGGACGGCGGGACCCCCAATGCTGACGTCGGGGTGTCCCTCGGTGCACTCTGCTGTCCTCGCCGGCCCCAGAGGGGTTCACCCGGGCCCCCGCAGACCGGCCCAGAGACGGTCCCGGGAACGGGGCGTTCGCGGAGCCCGGCGGCGGGGGAACCCCCGAGCCCCCCGGGGCAGAGAGTTGCCGC